>JARKHS020005156.1:0-84923 GCA_030143305.2 Amblyomma americanum | reverse complement strand
GATGAAGATTAAATAAGCCGCAACAAACTTTTTTTACTTCCAACGCGCACAGTAGGAGTTCAGCGGATGTAGATTAAATAAGCCGCAAGAAATGTTTTTTTTTACTTCCAACGCGCACCGTACGAGTTCAGCGGATGTAGATTAAATAAGCCGCAACAAACTTTTTACTTTCATCGCACACCGTAGGAGTTCAGTGGATGTAGATTAAATAAGACGCAACAAACGTTTTTCACTTCCAACGCACACCATAGGAGTTCAGCGGATGTAGATTACATAAGCCGCAACAAACTTTTTTTACTTCCAACGAGCACCGTAGGAGTTCAGCGGATGTAGATTAACTAAGCCGCAACAAACTTTCTTTTCTTCCAACGCGCACCGTAGGAGTACAGCGGATGTAGATTAAATAAGACGCAACAAACTGTTTTACTTCCAACGCGCACCCCTAGGAGTTCAGCAGATGTAGATTAAATAAGACGCAACAAACATTTTTTTACTTCCAACGCGCACCGTAGCAGTTCAGCGGATGTAGAATTAATAAGCCGCAACAAACTTTTTTTACTTCAAACGCGCACCATAGGAGTTCAGCGGATGTAGATTATGTAAGACGCAACAAACTTTGTTTACTTCCAAAGGGCACCATAGAAGTTCAGCGGATGTAGATTAAGTAAGACGCAACAAACTCGTTTTTACTTCCAAAGCGCACCGTAGGAGTTCAGAGTATGTAGATTAAAAAAGCCGCAACAAACTTTTTTTTTACTACCAACGCTACCGTAGGAGTTCAGCGGATGTAGATTAAATAGGCCGCAACAAACTTTTTTACTTCCAAGGCGCACCGTAGGAGTTCAGCGGATGTAGATTAAATAAGCCGCAACAAAATTTTTTACTTCCAACGCGCACCATAGGTGTTCAGCGGATGTAGATTAACTAAGCCGCAACAAACTTTCTTTTCTTCCAACGCGCACCATAGGAGTTCAGCCGATGTAGATTAAATAAGACGCAACAAACCTTTTTTACTTCCAACGCTCACCGTAGGAACTCAGCGGATGTATATTAAATAAGACGCAACACACTTTTTTTACTTCCAACGCGCACCGTAGGAATTCAGCGGAAATAGAGTAAATAAGCCGCAACAATTTTTTTTACTTCCAACGCGCACCGTAGGAGTTCAGCGCATGTAGATTAAATAAGCCGCAACAAACTTTTTTTACTTCCAACGCCATCGTAGGAGTTCAGCGGATGTAGATTATAAGCCGTAACAGACTTTTTTTACTTCCAACGCGCACCGTGGGAGTTCAGCGCATGTAGATTAGAAAAGCCGCAACAAATTTTTTTCATTCAAACGCGCACCTTACGAGTTCAGCGGATGTAGATTTTAGGCCTTAACAAACTTTTTTTACTTCCAACGCGGACCGTAGAAGGTCAGCGGATGTAGATATAAAAAAGCCGCACCAAACATTTTTAATTCAAACGCGCACCTTACGAGTTCAGCGGATGTAGAATATAGGCCGTAACAAACTTTTTTGATTCCAACACGCACCATAGGAGTTCAGCGGATGTAGAATAAAAAAGCCGCTACAAACTTTCTTTCATTCAAACGCGCACCTTACGAGTTCAGTGGATGTAGATTATGGGCCGTAACAAACTTTTTTTACTTCCAACGCGCACCGTAGGAGTTCAGCGGATGTAGATTAAACAAGCCGCAACAAACTTTTTTTTACCTCAGACGCGAACTGTAGGAGTTCAGGGGATGTAGATAAAATAATCCGCAACAAACTTTTTTTTACTTCCAACGCGCACACTACGGCTTCAACGGATATAGATTCAATAAGCCGCAACAAATTTTGTTTCCCTCCAACGCGCACTGTAGGTGTTCAGCGGGTGTAGATTAAATAAGCCGTAACAAACTTTTTCTACTTCCAACGCGGACCCTACGGCTTCAGCGGATATAGATTAAATAAGCCGCAACAAACTTTTTTTTTCTCCAACGCGCACTGTAGCAGTTAAGCGTATATAGAATAAATAAGCCGCAACAAACTTTTTTTACTTCCAACGCGCACTGTAGAAGTTCAGCGGATGTAGAGTAAATAAGCCGCAACAAACTTTTTTTGCTTCCAACGCGCACCGGATGAGTTCAGCGGATGCAGAACATATAAGCCGCAACAAACGTTTTTGTTACTTCAAACGCGCACCTTACAAGTTCAGCGGGTGTGTAGTATAGGCCGTAGCAAACTTTTTTTTTTACTTCCAGGGCGAACAATAGGAGTTCGGCAGATGTAGAATAAATAAGCCGCCACAAACTTTTTTCTTCCAACGAGCACCGTAGGAGTTCAGCGGATGTAGGTAAAATAAGCCGCAACAAACTTTTTTACTTCCAACGCACACCGTAGGAGTTCAGCGGATGTAGATTAAATAAGCCGGAACAAACTTTTTTTTACTTCTAACGCACACCGTTGGAGTTCAGCGGATGTAGATTAAATAAGCCGCAAAAAACTTTTTTTTACTTCCAACGCGCACCATAGGGGTTCAGCGGATGTAGATTAAATAAGCCGCAACAAATGTTTTTAATTCTGAAGCGCACCGTAGGAGCTCAGCGGATGTAGAATAAATAAGCCGGAACAAACGTTTTTTTTTACTTCTAACGCACACCGTAGGAGTTCGGCGGATGTAGATTTAATAAGACGCAACAAACTTTTTTTTACTTCCAACACGCACCGTAGGAGTTCAGCGGATGTAGAATAAATAAGCCAAAACAAACTTTTTTACTTCCAACGTGCCCCGCCGCGGTGGCTCAGTGGTTAGGGCGCTCGACTACTGATCCCGAGTTCCCGAGTTCGAACCCGACCGCGGCGGCTGTGTTTTTACGGAGGAAAAACGCCAAGGCGCTCGTGTGCTGTGCGATGTCAGTGCACGAAAGATCCCCAGGTGGTCGAAATTATTCCGGAGCCCTCCACTACGGACCTATTCGTTCCTATCTTCTTTCACTCCCTCCTTTATCCCTTCCCTTACGGCGCGGTTCAGGTGTCCAACGATATATGAGACAGATACTGCGCCATTTCCATTCCACCAAAAACCAATTATTATTATTATTATTACTTCCAACGCACACCGTAGGAGATCAGCGGTTGTAGATTAAATAAGACGCAACAAACTTTTTTTACTTCCAACGCGCACCATAGGAGTTCAGCGGATGTAGAATAAATAAGCCGCAACAAACTTTTTTTACTTCCAACGCGCACCGTAGGAGTTAAGCGGATGTAGAATAACTAAGCCGCAACAAACTTTCTTTTCTTCCAACGCGTACCCTAGGACTTCAGGGGATGAAGATTAAATAAGCCGAAAAAGCTTTTCACATCGAACGCGCACTGTAGGAGTTCAGGGGATGTAGATAAAATAAGCCGCAAGAAATGTTTTTTTTACTTCCAACGCGCACCGTACGAGTTCAGCGGATGTAGATTAAATAAGCCGCAACAAACGTTTTTTTTTTACTTCCAACGCGCGCCATAGGAGTTCAGCGGATGTAAATTAAATAGGCCGCAACAAACTTTTTTTACTTCCAACGCACACCGTAGGAGTTCAGCGGATGTAGATTAAATAAGACGCAACAAACGTTTTTCACTTTCAACGCGCACCATAGGAGTTCAGCGGATGTAGATTACATAAGCCGCAACAAACGTTTTTTACTTCCAACGCGCATCGTAGGAGTTCAGCGGATGTAGAATAAATAAGCCGCAACAAACTTTTCTTACTTCCGACGAGCACCGTAGGAGTTCAGCGGATGTAGATTAATTAAGACGTAACAAACTTTTTTTACTTCCAGCGCGCACCGTAGGAGTTCAGCGGATGTAGATTAAATAAGACGCAACAAAATTTTTTCATTCAAACGCTCACCTTACGAGTTCAGCGGATGTAGGTTATTGGCGGTAACAAACTTTTTTTTTAATTCCAACACGCACCATAGGAGTTCAGAGGATGTAGATTATAGGCCGTAACAAACTTTTTATTTCCAACGCGCACCGTACGAGTTGAGCGGATGTAGATTAAATAGGCCGCAACAAACTTTTTTTACTTCCAAAGCACACCGTAGGAGTTAAGCAGATGTAGATTAAATAAGACGCAACAAACGTTTTTTACTTCCAACGTGCACCATAAGAGTTCAGCGGATGTAGATCAAATAAGCTGCAACAAACTTTTTTTTACTTCCAACGCGCACCGTAGGAGTTCAGCGGATGTAGATTAACTAAGCCGCAACAAACTTTCTTTTCTTCCAACGCGCACCATAGGAGTACAGCGGATGTAGATTAAATGAGCCGCAACAAACTTTCTTTTCTTCCAACGCGCACCATAGGAGTTCAGCGGATGTAGAATAAATAAGACGCAACAAACTTTTTTTTACTTCCAACGCGCAACGTAGGAGTTCAGCGGATGTAGATTAAATAAGCCGTAACAAACTTTTTTTACTTCCCACGAGCACCGTAGGAGTTCAGCGGATGTAGATTAATTAAGACGTAACAAACTTTTTTTACTTCCAACGCGAACCGTAGGAGTTCAGCGAATGTAGATTAAACAAGACGCAACACTTTCTTTTCTTCCAACGCGCACCATAGGAGTTCAGGGGATGTAGATTAAATAAGCCGCAACAATTTTTTTTACTTCCAACGCGCACCGTAGGAGTTCAGCGGATGTAGATTAAATGAGAGGCAACCTACTTTTCTTACTTCCAATGCGCACCGTAGGAGTTCAGCGTATGTAGATTAAATAAGACGCAACAAACTTTTTTACTTCCAACGCGCACCTTAGGAGTTCAGCGGATGTAGATTAAATAAGCCGCAACAAACTTTTTTTACTTCCAACGCGCACCATAGGAGTTCAGCGGATGTAGATTAAGACGCAACAAACTTTGTTTACTTCCAAAGGGCACCATAGAAGTTCAGCGGATGTAGATTAAATAAGATGCAACAAACTCTTTTTTACTTCCAACGCGCACCGTAGGAGTTCAGCGTATGTAGATTAAAAAAGCCGCAACAAACTTTTTTTCACTACCAACGCTACCGTAGGAGTTCAGCGGATGTAGATTAAATAGGCCGCAACAAACTTTTTTACTTCCAAGGCGCACCGTAGGAATTCAGCGGATGTATATTAAATAAGACGCAACACACTTTTTTTACTTCCAACGCGCACCGTAGGAATTCAGCGGATATAGAATAAATAAGCCACAACAAATTTTTTTACTTCCAACGCGCACCGTAGGAGTTCAGCGGATGTAGATTAAATAAGCCGCAACAAAATTTTTTTTACTTCCAACGCCATCGTAGGAGTTCAGCGGATGTAGATTATAAGCCGTAACGAACTTTTTTTACTACCAACGGCCACCGTGGGAGTTCAGCGCATGTAGATTAGAAAAGCCGCAACAAACTTTTTTGATTCCAACACGCACCATAGGAGTTCAGCGGATGTAGAAAAAAGCCGCTACAAACTTTCTTTCATTGAAACGCGCACCTTATGAGTTCAGCGGATGTAGATTAATGGCCGTAACAAACTTTTTTTACTTCCAACGCGCACCGTAGGAGTTCAACGGATGTAGATTAAACCAGCCGCAAAAAACTTTTTTTTACCTCAGACGCGAACTGTAGGAGTTCAGGGGATGTAGATAAAAATATCCGCCACAAACTTTTTTTTTACTTCCAACGCGCACACTACGGCTTCAACAGATATAGAGTAAATAAGCCGCAAAAAAATTTTTTCCCTCCAACGCGCACTGTAGGAGTTCAGCGGGTGTAGATAAATAAGCTGTAACAAATTTTTCTACTTCCAACGCGGACCCTACGGCTTCAGCGGATACAGATTAAATAAGCCGCAACAAACTTTTTTTTCTCTAACGCGCACTGTAGCAGTTCAGCGGATATAGAATAAATAAGCCGCAACAAACTTTTTTTTACTTCCAACGCGCACTGTAGAAGTTCAGCGGATGTAGAGTAAATAAGCCGCAACCAATTTTTTTTTACTTCCAACGCGCACCGGATGAGTTCAGCGGATGCAGAACATATAAGCCGCAACAAACGTTTTTGTTACTTCAAACGCGCACCTTACAAGTTCAGCGGATGTGTAGTATAGGCCGTAGCAAACTTTTTTTTTTACTTCCAGTGCCCACCATAGAAGTTCGGCAGATGTAGATTAAATAGTCCGCGACAAACTTTTTTTACTTCCAACGAGCACCGTAGGAGTTCAGCGGATGTAGATTAAATAAGCCGCAACAAACTTTTTTACTTCCAACGCACACCGTAGGAGTTGAGCGGATGTAGAATAATTAAGACGTAACAAACTTTTTTTACTTCCAACGCGAACCGTAGGAGTTCAGCGAATGTAGATTAAACAAGACGCAACACTTTCTTTTCTTCCAACGCGCACCATAGGAGTTCAGGGGATGTAGATTAAATAAGCCGCAACAAATTTTTTTACTTCCAACGCGCACCGTAGGAGTTCAGCGGATGTAGATTAAATGAGAGGCAACCTACTTTTCTTACTTCCAATGCGCACCGTAGGAGTTCAGCGTATGTAGATTAAATAAGACGCAACAAACTTTTTTACTTCCAACGCGCACCTTAGGAGTTCAGCGGATGTAGATTAAATAAGCCGCAACAAACTTTTTTTACTTCCAACGCGCACCATAGGAGTTCAGCGGATGTAGATTAAGACGCAACAAACTTTGTTTACTTCCAAAGGGCACCATAGAAGTTCAGCGGATGTAGATTAAATAAGATGCAACAAACTCTTTTTTACTTCCAACGCGCACCGTAGGAGTTCAGCGTATGTAGATTAAAAAAGCCGCAACAAACTTTTTTTCACTACCAACGCTACCGTAGGAGTTCAGCGGATGTAGATTAAATAGGCCGCAACAAACTTTTTTACTTCCAAGGCGCACCGTAGGAATTCAGCGGATGTATATTAAATAAGACGCAACACACTTTTTTTACTTCCAACGCGCACCGTAGGAATTCAGCGGATATAGAATAAATAAGCCACAACAAATTTTTTTACTTCCAACGCGCACCGTAGGAGTTCAGCGGATGTAGATTAAATAAGCCGCAACAAAATTTTTTTTACTTCCAACGCCATCGTAGGAGTTCAGCGGATGTAGATTATAAGCCGTAACGAACTTTTTTTACTACCAACGGCCACCGTGGGAGTTCAGCGCATGTAGATTAGAAAAGCCGCAACAAACTTTTTTGATTCCAACACGCACCATAGGAGTTCAGCGGATGTAGAAAAAAGCCGCTACAAACTTTCTTTCATTGAAACGCGCACCTTATGAGTTCAGCGGATGTAGATTAATGGCCGTAACAAACTTTTTTTACTTCCAACGCGCACCGTAGGAGTTCAACGGATGTAGATTAAACCAGCCGCAAAAAACTTTTTTTTACCTCAGACGCGAACTGTAGGAGTTCAGGGGATGTAGATAAAAATATCCGCCACAAACTTTTTTTTTACTTCCAACGCGCACACTACGGCTTCAACAGATATAGAGTAAATAAGCCGCAAAAAAATTTTTTCCCTCCAACGCGCACTGTAGGAGTTCAGCGGGTGTAGATAAATAAGCTGTAACAAATTTTTCTACTTCCAACGCGGACCCTACGGCTTCAGCGGATACAGATTAAATAAGCCGCAACAAACTTTTTTTTCTCTAACGCGCACTGTAGCAGTTCAGCGGATATAGAATAAATAAGCCGCAACAAACTTTTTTTTACTTCCAACGCGCACTGTAGAAGTTCAGCGGATGTAGAGTAAATAAGCCGCAACCAATTTTTTTTTACTTCCAACGCGCACCGGATGAGTTCAGCGGATGCAGAACATATAAGCCGCAACAAACGTTTTTGTTACTTCAAACGCGCACCTTACAAGTTCAGCGGATGTGTAGTATAGGCCGTAGCAAACTTTTTTTTTACTTCCAGTGCCCACCATAGAAGTTCGGCAGATGTAGATTAAATAGTCCGCGACAAACTTTTTTTACTTCCAACGAGCACCGTAGGAGTTCAGCGGATGTAGATTAAATAAGCCGCAACAAACTTTTTTACTTCCAACGCACACCGTAGGAGTTGAGCGGATGTAGAATAATTAAGACGTAACAAACTTTTTTTACTTCCAACGCGAACCGTAGGAGTTCAGCGGATGTAGATTAAACAAGACGCAACAAAATTTTTTCATTCAAACGCGCACCTTACGAGTTCAGCGGATGTAGATTAAATAGGCCGCAACAAAAGTTTTTTACTTCCAAGGCGCACCGTAGGAGTTCAGCGGATGTAGAATAAATAGGCCGCAACAAAATTTTTTACTTCCAACGCGCACCATAGGTGTTCAGCGGATGTAGATTAACTAAGCCGGAACAAACTTTCTTTTCTTCCAACGCGCACCATAGGAGTTCAGCCGATGTAGATTAAATAAGACGCAACAAACCTTTTTTACTTCCAACGCTCACCGTAGGAATTCAGCGAATGTATATTAAATAAGACGCAACACACTTTTTTTACTTCCAACGCTCACCGTAGGAATTCAGCGGATATAGAATAAATAAGCCGCAACAAATTTTTTTACTTCCAACGCGCACCGTGAGTGTTCAGCGGATGTAGATTAAATAAGCCGCAACAAACTTTTTTTACTTCCAACGCCATCGTAGGAGTTCAGCGGATGTAGATTATAAGCCGTAACGAACTTTTTTTACTTCCAACGCGCAACGTGGGAGTCAAGCGCATGTAGATTACAAAAGTGGCAACAAACTTTTTTCATTTAAACGCGCACCTTACGAGTTCAGCGGATGTAGATTTTAGGCCGTAACAAACTTTTTTTAGTTCCAACGCGCACCGTAGAAGATCAGCGGATGTAGAATAAAAAAGCCGCAACAAACATTTTTAATTCAAACGCGCACCTTACGAGTTCAGCGGATGTAGATTATAGGCCGTAACAAACTTTTTTGATTCCAACACGCACCATAGGAGTTCAGCGGATGTAGAATAAAAAAGCCGCTACAAACTTTCTTTCATTCAAACGCGCACCTTACGGGTTCAGCGGATGTAGATTATGGGCCGTAACAAACTTTTTTTACTTCCAACGCGCACGGACGGAGTTCAATGGATGTAGAATAAACAAGCCGCAACAAACTTTTTTTTACCTCAGACGCGAACTGTAGGAGTTCAGGGGATGTAGATAAAAATATCCGCCACAAACTTTTTCTTTACTTCCAACGCGCACACTACGGCTTCAACGGATATAGAGTAAATAAGCCGCAAAAAATTTTTTTCCCTCCAACGCGCACTGTAGGAGTTCAGCGGGTGTAGATAAATAAGCCGTAACAAACTTTTTCTACTTCCAACGCGGACCCTACGGCTTCAGCGGATATAGATTAAATAAGCCGCAACAAACTTTTTTTTCTCTAACGCGCACTGTAGCAGTTCAGCGGATATAGAATAAATAAGCCGCAACAAACTTTTTTTTACTTCCAACGCGCACTGTAGAAGTTCAGCGGATGTAGAGTAAATAAGCCGCAACAAATTTTTTTTACTTCCAACGCGCACCGGATGAGTTCAGCGGATGCAGAACATATAAGCCGCAACAAACGTTTTTGTTACTTCAAACGCGCAATTTACAAGTTCAGCGGATGTGTAGTATAGGCCGTAGCAAACTTTTTTTTTTACTTCCAGTGCCCACCATAGGAGTTCGGCAGATGTAGATTAAATAAGCCGCGACAAACTTTTTTACTTCCAACGAGCACCGTAGGAGTTCAGCGGATGTAGATTAAATAAGCCGCAACAAACTTTTTTACTTCCAACGCACACCGAAGGAGTTCAGCGGATGTAGATTAATTAAGACGTAACAAACTTTTTTTACTTCCAACGCGAACCGTAGGAGTTCAGCGGAATTAGATTAAACAAGACGCAACAAAATTTTTTCATTCAAACGCGCACCTTACGAGTTCAGCGGATGTAGGTTATTTGCGGTAACAAACTTTTTTTTTAATTCCAACACGCACCATAGGAGTTCAGAGGATGTAGATTATAGGCCGTAACAAACTTTTTTATTTCCAACGCGCACCGTACGAGTTGAGCGGATGTAGATTAAATAGGCCGCAACAAACTTTTTTTTACTCCCAACGCGCACCGTAGGAGTTCAGTGGATGTAGATTAAATAAGACGCAATAAACTTTTTTACATTCAACACGTACCGTAGGATTTCAACGGGTGTAGATTAACTAAGCTGCAACAAACTTTCTTTTCTTCCAACGCGCACCATAGGAGTTCAGGGGATGTAGATTAAATAAGCCGCAACAATTTGTTTTACTTCCAACGCGCACCGTAGTAGTTCAGCGGATATAGGTTAAATGAGAGGCAACCAACTTTTCTTAATTCCAATGCGCACCGTAGGAGTTCAGCGGATGTAGATTAAATAAGACGCAACAAACTTTTTTTACTTCCAACGCGCACCTTAGGATTTCAGCGGATGTAGAATAAATAAGCCGCAACAACCTTTTTTTACTTCCAACGCGCACCATAGGAGTTCAGCGGATGTAGATTAAATAGGACGCAACAAACCTTTTTTACTTCCAACGCGCACCGTAGGAGCTCAGCGGATGTATATTAAATAAGACGCAACACTTTTTTTTACTTCCAACGCGCACCGTAGGAGTTCAGCGGATATAGAATAAATAAGACGCAACAACATTTTTTTTACTTCCAACGCGCACCGTAGGAGTTCAGCGGATGTAGATTAACTAAGCCGCAACAAACTTTCTTTTCTTTCAACGCGCACCATAGGAGTACAGCGGATGTAGATTAAATCAGCCGCAACAAACTTTCTTTTCTTCCAACGCGCACCATAGGAGTTCAGCGGATGTAGATTAAATAAGACGCAACAAACTTTTTTTTACTTCCAACGCGCAACGTAGGAGTTCAGCGGATGTAGATTAAATAAGCCGTAACAAACTTTTTTTACTTCCCACGCGAACCGTAGCAGTTCAGCGGATGTAGATTTTAGACGACAAAACGCCAACGCGAACCGTGTGCTTCAGCGAATGTAGGAGTTACAAGACGCCACTGTCGATTATTCCAAGCCGCACCATAGGAGTTCGTTGATTTACTTCCAACACTCTTTACCTTCCACGGCACGGTTCAGCGGATGTAGATTAAATGAGAGGCAACCTACTTTTCTTACTTCCAATGCGCACCGTAGTAGTTCAGCGGATGTAGATTAACTAAGCCGGAACAAACTTTCTTTTCTTCCAACGCGCACCATAGGAGTTCAGCCGATGTAGATTAAATAAGACGCAACAAACCTTTTTTACTTCCAACGCTCACCGTAGGAACTCAGCGGATGTATATTAAATAAGACGCAACACACTTTTTTTACTTCCAACGCGCACCGTAGGAATTCAGCGGATATAGAATAAATAAGCCGCAACAAATTTTTTTACTTCCAACGCGCACCGTAGGAGTTCAGCGGATGTAGATTAAATAAGCCGCAACAAACTTTTTTTTACTTCCAACGCCATCGTAGGAGTTCAGCGGATGTAGATTATAAGCCGTAACGAACTTTTTTTACTACCAACGCGCACCGTGGGAGTTCAGCGCATGTAGATTAGAAAAGCCGCAACAAACTTTTTTCATTCAAACGCGCACCTTACGAGTTCAGCGGATGTAGATTTTAGGCCGTAACAAATTTTTTTACTTCCAACGCGCACCGTAGAAGATCAGCGGATGTAAAATAAAAAAGCCGCAACAAACATTTTTAATTCAAACGCGCACCTTACGAGTTCAGCGGATGTAGATTATAGGCCGTAACAAACTTTTTTGATTCCAACACGCACCATAGGAGTTCAGCGGATGTAGAAAAAAGCCGCTACAAACTTTCTTTCATTCAAACGCGCACCTTACGAGTTCAGCGGATGTAGAATATGGGCCGTAACAAACTTTTTTTACTTCCAACGCGCACCGTAGGAGTTCAACGGATGTAGATTAAACCAGCCGCAAAAAACTTTTTTTTACATCAGACGCGAACTGTAGGAGTTCAGGGGATGTAGATAAAAATATCCGCCACAAACTTTTTTTTACTTCCAACGCGCACACTACGGCTTCAACAGATATAGAGTAAATAAGCCGCAAAAAAATTTTTTCCCTCCAACGCGCACTGTAGGAGTTCAGCGGGTGTAGATAAATAAGCCGTAACAAACTTTTTCTACTTCCAACGCGGACCCTACGGCTTCAGCGGATATAGATTAAATAAGCCGCAACAAACTTTTTTTTTCTCTAACGCGCACTGTAGCAGTTCAGCGGATATAGAATAAATAAGCCGCAACAAACTTTTTTTTACTTCCAACGCGCACTGTAGAAGTTCAGTGGATGTAGAGTAAATAAGCCGCAACAAATTTTTTTACTTCCAACGCGCACCGGATGAGTTCAGCGGATGCAGAACATATAAGCCGCAACAAACGTTTTTGTTACTTCAAACGCGCACCTTACAAGTTCAGCGGATGTGTAGTATAGGCCGTAGCAAACTTTTTTTTTTACTTCCAGTGCCCACCATAGAAGTTCGGCAGATGTAGATTAAATAGTCCGCGACAAACTTTTTTTACTTCCAACGAGCACCGTAGGAGTTCAGCGGATGTAGATTAAATAAGCCGCAACAAACTTTTTTACTTCCAACGCACACCGTAGGAGTTGAGCGGATGTAGATTAATTAAGACGTAACAAACTTTTTTTACTTCCAACGCGAACCGTAGGAGTTCAGCGGATGTAGATTAAACAAGACGCAACAAAATTTTTTCATTCAAACGCGCACCTTACGAGTTCAGCGGATGTAGGTTATTGGCGGTAACAAACTTTTTTTTTAATTCCAACACGCACCATAGGAGTTCAGAGGATGTAGATTATAGGCCGTAACAAACTTTTTTATTTACAACGCGCACCGTACGAGTTGAGCGGATGTAGATTAAATAGGCCGCAAAAAACTTTTTTTTTACTCCCAACGCGCACCGCAGGAGTTCAGTGGATGTAGATTAAATAAGACGCAATAAACTTTTTTTACATTCAACACGTACCGTAGGATTTCAACGGGTGTAGATTAACTAAGCCGCAACAAACTTTCTTTTCTTCCAACGCGCACCATAGGAGTTCAGGGGATGTAGATTAAATAAGCCGCAACAATTTTTTTTACTTCCAACGCCCACCGTAGGAGTTCAGCGGATGTAGATTAAATGAGAGGCAACCAACTTTTCTTACTTCCAATGCGCACCGTAGGAGTTCAGCGGATGTAGAATAAATAAGACGCAACAAACTTTTTTTACTTCCAAGGCGCACCTTAGGATTTCAGCGGATGTAGATTAAATAAGCCGCAACAACCTTTTTTTTACTTCCAACGCGCAACATAGGAGTTCAGCGGATATAGAATAAATAAGCCGCAACAAACTTTCTTTTACTTCCAACGCGCACCGTAGGAGCTCAGCGGATGTAGAATAAATAAGACGCAACAAACTTTTTTTTACTTCCAACGCGCACCGTAGGAGTTCAGCGGATGTAGAATAAATAAGACGCAACAAATTTTTTTTACTTCCAACGCGCACCGTAGGAGTTCAGCGGATGTAGATTAAATAAGCCGCAACAAACTGTCTTTTCTTTCAACGCGCTCCATAGGAGTACAGCGGATGTAGATTAAATCAGCCGCAACAAACTTCTTTTCTTCCAACGCGCACCATAGGAGTTCAGCGGATGTAGATTAAATAAGACGCAACAAACTTTTTTTTACTTCCAACGCGCACCGTAGGAGTTCAGCGGATGTAGATTAAATAAGCCGTAACAAACTTTTTTTACTTCCCACGAGCACCGTAGGAGTTCAGCGGATGTAGATTAATTAAGACGTAACAAACTTTTTTCACTTCCAACGCGAACCGTAGGAGTTCAGCGAATGTAGATTAAACAAGACGCAACAAACTTTCTTTTACTTCCAACGCGCACCATAGGAGTTCAGGGGATGTAGATTAAATAAGCCGCAACAATTTTTTTTACTTCCAACGCGCACCGTAGGAGTTCAGCGGATGTAGATTAAATGAGAGGCAACCAACTTTTCTTACTTCCAATGCGCACCGTAGTAGTTCAGCGGATGTAGATTACATAAGCCGCAACAAATTTTTTTACTTCCAACGCGCACCGTAGAAGTTCAGCGGATGTAGACTAAATAAGCCGCAACAAACTTTTTTTTTACTTCCAACGCGCACTGTAGAAGTTCAGCGGATGCAGAACATATAAGCCGCAACAAACGTTTTTGTTACTTCAAACGAGCACCTTGCAAGTTCAGCGGATGTGTAGTATAGGCCGTAGCAAACTTTTTTTTACTTCCAGGGCGCACCATAGGAGTTCGGCAGATGTAGATTAAATAAGCCGCCACAAACTTTTTTTACTTCCAACGCACACATAGGAGTTCAGCGGTTGTAGATTGACTAAGCAGCAACAAACTTTCTTTTCTTCCAACGCGCACCGTAGGAGTTCAGGGGATGAAAATAAATAAGACGAAACAAACTTTTTTTAAAGAAATTCCAACGCGCACCGTAGGAGTACAGCGGATGTAGATAAAATAAGCCGCAACAAACTTTGTTTACTTCCAACGCGCACCGTAGGAGTAAAGCGGATGTAGATTAAATAAGACGCAACAAACTTTTTACTTCCAACGCGCACCGTAGGAGTTCAGCGGATGTAGATTAAATAAGACGCAACAAACTTTTTTTTACTTCGAATGCGC
Organism: Amblyomma americanum; assembly: GCA_030143305.2. Taxonomy (NCBI): domain Eukaryota; kingdom Metazoa; phylum Arthropoda; class Arachnida; order Ixodida; family Ixodidae; genus Amblyomma; species Amblyomma americanum. Next base: position 70,151 of record JARKHS020005156.1, on the reverse strand, counting down.
ATCGTAGGAGCTCAGCGGATGTAGAATAAATAAGCCGCAACAAACTGCTTTTACTTCCGACGAGCACAGTAGGAGTTCAGCGGATATAGATTAAATAAGACGCAAAAAACTTTTTTACTTCAAACGCGCACCATAGGAGTTCAGCGGATGTAGATTAAATAAGACGCAACAAGCTTTTTTTTTTACTTCCACCGCGCATCGTAGGAGTTCAGCGGATGTAGATTAAATAAGCCGCAACAAACTTTTTTTACTTCCGACGAGCACCGTAGGAGTTCAGCGGATGTAGATTAAATAAGACGCAACAAACTTTTTTACTTCCAACACGCACCTTAGGAGTTCAGCGGATGTAGATTACATAAGCCGCAACAAATTTTTTTTACTTCCAACGCGCACCGTAGGAGTTCAGCGGATGTAGATTAAATAAGCCGCCACAACCTTTTTTTACTTCCAACGCGCACATAGGAGTTCAGCGGTTGTAGATTAACTAAGCCGCAACAAACTTTCTTTTCTTCCAACGCGCACCGTAGGAGTTCAGGGCATGTAAATTAAATAAGACGAAACAAACTTTTTTAAAGAAATTCCAACGCGCACCGTAGGAGTACAGCGGATGTAGATTAAATAATACGCAACAAACTTTTTTAACTTCCAACGCGCACCGTAGGAGTTCAGCGGATGTAGATTAAATAAAACGCAAAAAACTTTTTTTTTACTTCCAACGCGCACCGTAGGAGTTCAGCGGATATAGAATAAATAAGCCGCAACAAACTTTTTTTACTTCCAACGCGCACCGTAGGAGTTCAGCGGATGTAGATTAAAAAAGACGTAACAAACTTTTTTTACTTCCAACGCGCACCGTAGGAGTTCAGCGGATGTAGGTTAAATAAGACGCAACAAACTTTTTTTTTACTTCCAACGCGCACCGTAGGAGGTCAGCGGATGTAGATTAAATGAGGGGCAACCAACTTTTCTTACTTCCAATGCGCACCGTAGGAGTTCAGCGGATGTAGAATAAATAAGACGCAACAAACTTTTTTTTACTTCGATTGCGCATCGTAGGAGTTCAGCGGATGTAGATTAAATAAGCCGCAACAAACTTCTTTTACTTCCGACGAGCACAGTAGGAGTTCAGCGGATGTAGATTAAATAAGACGCAACAAGCTTTTTTTTTTACTTCCACCGCGCATCGTAGGAGTTCAGCGGATGTAGATTAAATAAGCCGCAACAAACTTTTTTTACTTCCGACGAGCACCGTAGGAGTTGAGCGGATGTAGATTAAATAAGACGCAACAAACCTTTTTGCTTCCAACGCGCACCGTAGGAGTTCAGCGGATGTATATTAAATAAGACGCAACACACTTTTTTTACTTCCAACGCGCACCGTAGGAGTTCAGCGGATATAGAATAAATAAGACGCAACAACCTTTTTTTACTTCCAACGGGGACCGTAGGAGTTCAGCGGATGTAGAATAAATAAGCCGCAACAAACTTTTTTTTTACTTCCAACGCCATCGTAGGAGTTCAGCGGATGTAGAATAAATAAGACGCAACAACGTTTTTTACTTCCAACGCGCACCTTACGAGTTCAGCGAATGTAGGTTATTGGCGGTAACAAACATTTTTTTTAATTCCAACACGCACCATAGGAGTTCAGAGGATGTAGACTATAGGCCGTAACAAACATTTTATTTCCAACGCGCACCGTACGAGTTGAGCGGATGTAGAATAAACAGGCCGCCACAAACTTTTTTTTTACTCCCAACGCGCACCGTAGGAGTTCAGCGGATGTAGATTAAGTAAGACAAAATAAACTTTTTTTACATCCAACGCGCACCGTAGGAGTTCAACGGGTGTAGATTAACTAATCCGCAACAAACTTTCTTTTCTTCCAACGCGCACCATAGGAGTTCAGGGGATGTAGATTAAATAAGCCGCAACAATTTTTTTTACTTCCAACGCGCACCGTAGGAGTTCAGCGGATGTAGAATAAATGAGGGGCAACCAACTTTTCTTACTTCCAATGCGCACCGTAGGAGTTCAGCGGATGTAGATTAAAAAAGACGCAACAAGCATTTTTTACTTCCAACGCGCACCGTAGGAGTTCAGCGGGTGTAGATTAAATAAGACGCAACCAACTGTTTTTACTTCCAACGCGCACCGTAGGAGTTCAGCGGATGTAGATTAAATAAGACGCAACAAACATTTTTACTTCCTATGCGCACCGTAAGAGTTCAGCGGATGTAGATTAAATAAGCGCAACAATCTTTTTTTACTTCCAACGCGCACCATAGGAGTTCAGCGGATGTAGATTAACTAAGCCGCAACAAACTTTCCTTTCTTCCAACGCGCAACATAGGAGTTCAGCGGATGTAGATTAAATAAGACGCAACAAAGCTTTTTACTTCCAACGCGCACCGTAGGAGTTCAGCGGATGCAGAACATATAAGCCGCAACAAACGTTTTTGTTACTTCAAACGCGCACCTTACAAGTTCAGCGGATGTGTAGTATAGGCCGTAGCAAACTTTTTTTTTACTTCCAGTGCCCACCATAGAAGTTCGGCAGATGTAGATTAAATAGTCCGCGACAAACTTTTTTTACTTCCAACGAGCACCGTAGGAGTTCAGCGGATGTAGAATAAATAAGCCGCAACAAACTTTTTTACTTCCAACGCACACCGTAGGAGTTGAGCGGATGTAGATTAATTAAGACGTAACAAACTTTTTTTACTTCCAACGCGAACCGTAGGAGTTCAGCGGATGTAGATTAAACAAGACGCAACAAAATTTTTTCATTCAAACGCGCACCTTACGAGTTCAGCGGATGTAGGTTATTGGCGGTAACAAACTTTTTTTTTAATTCCAACACGCACCATAGGAGTTCAGAGGATGTAGATTATAGGCCGTAACAAACTTTTTTATTTACAACGCGCACCGTACGAGTTGAGCGGATGTAGATTAAATAGGCCGCAAAAAACTTTTTTTTTACTCCCAACGCGCACCGTAGGAGTTCAGTGGATGTAGATTAAATAAGACGCAATAAACTTTTTTTACATTCAACACGTACCGTAGGATTTCAACGGGTGTAGATTAACTAAGCCGCAACAAACTTTCTTTTCTTCCAACGCGCACCATAGGAGTTCAGGGGATGTAGATTAAATAAGCCGCAACAATTTTTTTTACTTCCAACGCCCACCGTAGGAGTTCAGCGGATGTAGATTAAATGAGAGGCAACCAACTTTTCTTACTTCCAATGCGCACCGTAGGAGTTCAGGGGATGTAAATTAAATAAGCCGCAAAAAATGTTTTTAATTCTGAAGCGCACCGTAGGAGCTCAGCGGATGTAGATTAAATAAGCCGGAACAAACGTTTTTTTACTTCTAACGCACACCTTAGGAGTTCAGCGGATGTAGATTTAATAAGACGCAACAAACGTTTTTTTACTTCCAACACGCACCGTAGGAGTTCAGCGGATGTAGATTAAATAAGCCAAAACAAGCTTTTTTACTTCCAAAGTGCCCCGCCGCGGTGGCTCAGTGGTTAGGGCGCTCGACTACTGATCCGGAGTTCCCGGGTTCGAACCCGACCGCGGCGGCTGCGTTTTTATGGAGGAAAAACGCCAAGGCGCCCGTGTGCTGTGCGATGTCAGTGCACGTTAAAGATCCCCACTTGGTCGAAATTATTCCGGAGCCCTCCACTACGGACCTATTCGTTCCTATCTTCTTTCAATCCCTCCTTTATCCCTTCCCTTACGGCGCGGTTCAGGTGTCCAACGATATATGAGACAGATACTGCGCCATTTCCATTCCACCAAAAACCAATTATTATTATTATTATTACTTCCAACGCGCACCATAGGAGTTCAGCGGATGTAGATTAAATAAGCCGCAACAAACTTTTTTTACTTCCAACGCGCACCGTAGGAGTTAAGCGGATGTAGAATAACTAAGCCGCAAAAAACTTTCTTTTCTTCCAACGCGTGCACTAGGACTTCAGGGGATGAAGATTAAATAAGCCGAAAAAAACTTTTTTTTACTTCCAACGCGCACTGTAGGAGTTCAGCGGATGTAGATAAAATAAGCCGCAAGAAATGTTTTTTTTACTTCCAACGCGCACCGTATGAGTTCAGCGGATGTAGATTAAATAAGCCGCAACAAACGTTTTTTTTACTTCCAACGCGCGCCATAGGAGTTCAGCGGATGTAGATTAAATAAGCCGCAACAAACTTTTTTACTTCCAACGCACACCGTAGGAGTTCAGCGGATGTAGATTCAATAAGACGCAACAAACGTTTTTCACTTCCAACGCGCACCATAGGAGTTCAGCGGATGTAGATTACATAAGCCGCAACAAACTTTTTTTACTTCCAACGCGCATCGTAGGAGTTCAGCGGATGTAGATTAAATAGGCCGCAACAAACTTTTTTTACTTCCGACGAGCACCGTAGGAGTTCAGCGGATGTAGATTAATTAAGACGTAACAAAGTTTTTTTACTTCCAACGCGCACCGTAGGAGTTCAGCGGATGTAGATTAAATAAGACGCAACAAATTTTTTTCATTCTAACGCGCACCTTACGAGTTCAGCGGATGTAGGTTATTGGCGGTAACAAACGTTTTTTTTTAATTCCAACACGCACCATAGGAGTTCAGAGGATGTAGATTATAGGCCGTAACAAACTTTTTATTTCCAACGCGCACCGTACGAGTTGAGCGGATGTAGATTAAATAGGCCGCAACAAACTTTTTTTACTTCCAAAGCACACCGTAGGAGTTCAGCAGATGTAGATTAAATAAGACGCAACAAACGTTTTTTACTTCCAACGTGCACCATAGGAGTTCAGCGGATGTAGATTAAATAAGCCGCAACAAACTTTTTTTACTTCCAACGCGCACCGTAGGAGTTCAGCGGATGTAGATTAACTAAGCAGCAACAAACTTTTTTTTCTTCCAACGCGCACCATAGGAGTACAGCGGATGTAGATTAAATAAGCCGCAACAAACTTTCTTTTCTTCCAACGCGCACCATAGGAGTTCAGCGGATGTAGATTAACTAAGCCGCAACAATCTTTCTTTTCTTCCAACGCGCACCATAGGAGTTCAGCGGATGTAGATTAAATAAGACGCAACAAAGCTTTTTTACTTCCAACGCGCACCGTAGGAGTGCAGCGGATTTATATTAAATAAGACGCAACACAATTTTTTTACTTCCAACGCGCACCGTAGGAGTTCAGCGGATATAGAATAAATAAGACGCAACAACCTTTTTTTACTTCCAACGCGCACCGTAGGAGTTCAGGGGATGTAGAATAAATAAGCCGCAACAAACTTTTTACTTCCCGCACGCACCTTAGGAGTTCAGCGGATGTAGATTACATAAGCCGCAACAAATTTTTTTACTTCCAAAGCGCACCGTAGGAGTTCAGCGGATGTAGAATAAATAAGCCGCAACAATCTTTTTTTTTTACTTCCAACGCCATCGTAGGAGTTCAGCGGATGTAGAATAAATAAGACGCAACAACCTTTTTTTACTTCCAACGCGCACCTTACGAGTTCAGCGGATGTAGGTTATTGGCGGTAACACACATTTTTTTTAATTCCAACACGCACCATAGGAGTTCAGAGGATGTAAATTATAGGCCGTAACAAACTTTTTTATTTCCAACGCGCACCGTACGAGTTGAGCGGATGTAGATTTAATAGGCCGCAACAAACTTTTTTTTTACTCCCAACGCGCACCGTAGGAGTTGAGCGGATGTAGATTAAATAAGACGAAATAAACTTTTTTTACACCCAACGCGTACCGTAGGAGTTCAACGGGTGTAGATTAACTAAGCCGCAACAAACTTTCTTTTCTTCCAACGCGCACCATAGGAGTTCAGGGGATGTAGATTAAATAAGCCGCAACAATTTTTTTTACTTCCAACGCGCACCGTAGGAGTTCAGCGGATGTAGATTAAATGAGGGGCAACCAACTTTTCTTACTTCCAATGCGCACCATAATAGTTCAGCGGATGTAGATTAAAAAAGACGCAACAAACTTTTTTTACTTCCAACGCGCACCGTAGGAGTTCAGCGGATGTAGATTAAATAAGACGCAACCAACTTTTTTTACTTCCAACGCGCACCGTAGGAGTTCAGCGGATGTAGATTAAATAAGACGCAACAAACATTTTTACTTCCAACGCGCACCGTAGGAGTTCAGCGGATGTAGAATAAATAGGCCGCAACAAACTTTTTTACTTCCAACACGCACCTTAGGAGTTCAGCGGATGTAGTTTACATAAGCCGCAACAAATGTTTTTACTTCCAAAGCGCACCGTAGAAGTTCAGCGGATGTAGACTAAATAAGCCGCAACAAACTTTTTTTTTACTTCCAACGCCATCGTAGGAGTTCAGCGGATGTAGAATAAATAAGACGCAACAAACTTTTTTTACTTCCAACGCGCACCGTAGGAGTTCAGCGGATGTAGACTAAATAAGCCGCAACAAACTTTTTTTACTTTCAACGCGCATCGTAGGAGTTCAGCGCATGTAGATTAGAAAAGCAGCAACAAACTGTTTTCATTCAAACGCGCACCTTACGAGTTCAGCGGATGTAGATTTTAGGCCGTAACAAACTTTTTTACTTCCAACGCGCACCGTAGAAGTTCAGCGGATGTAGAATAAAAAAGCCGCAACAAACTTTTTTCATTCAAACGCGCACCTTACGAGTTCAGCGGATGTAGATTATAGGCCGTAACAAACTTTTTTGATTCCAACACGCACCATAGGAGTTCAGCCGATGTAGAAAAAAATGCCGCAACAAACTTTCTTTCATTCAAACGCGCACCTTACGAGTTCAGCGGATGTAGATTATGGGCCGTAACAAACTTTTTTTACTTCCAACGCGCACCGTAGGAGTTCAGGAGATGTAGATTAAAAAAATCCGCAACACACTTTTTTCATTCAAACGCGCACATTACGAGTTCAGCGGATGTAGGTTATTGCCGGTAACAAACTTTTTTTCTCCAACGCACAATGTAGCAGTTCAGTGGATGTAGATTAAATAAGCCGTAACAAACTTTTTTTCACTTGCAACGCGCACCCTATGGCTTCTGCGGATATAGAATAAGTAAGCCGCAACAAACTTTTTTTTTACTTCCAACGCGCACTGTAGAAGTTCAGCGGATGCAGAACATATAAGCCGCAACAAACGTTTTTGTTACTTCAAACGAGCACCTTGCAAGTTCAGCGGATGTGTAGTATAGGCCGTAGCAAACTTTTTTTTACTTCCAGGGCGCACCATAGGAGTTCGGCAGATGTAGATTAAATAAGCCGCCACAAACTTTTTTTACTTCCAACGCACACATAGGAGTTCAGCGGTTGTAGATTGACTAAGCAGCAACAAACTTTCTTTTCTTCCAACGCGCACCGTAGGAGTTCAGGGGATGAAAATAAATAAGACGAAACAAACTTTTTTTAAAGAAATTCCAACGCGCACCGTAGGAGTACAGCGGATGTAGATAAAATAAGCCGCAACAAACTTTGTTTACTTCCAACGCGCACCGTAGGAGTAAAGCGGATGTAGATTAAATAAGACGCAACAAACTTTTTACTTCCAACGCGCACCGTAGGAGTTCAGCGGATGTAGATTAAATAAGACGCAACAAACTTTTTTTTACTTCGAATGCGCATCGTAGGAGCTCAGCGGATGTAGAATAAATAAGCCGCAACAAACTGCTTTTACTTCCGACGAGCACAGTAGGAGTTCAGCGGATATAGATTAAATAAGACGCAAAAAACTTTTTTACTTCAAACGCGCACCATAGGAGTTCAGCGGATGTAGATTAAATAAGACGCAACAAGCTTTTTTTTTACTTCCACCGCGCATCGTAGGAGTTCAGCGGATGTAGATTAAATAAGCCGCAACAAACTTTTTTTACTTCCGACGAGCACCGTAGGAGTTCAGCGGATGTAGATTAAATAAGACGCAACAAACTTTTTTACTTCCAACACGCACCTTAGGAGTTCAGCGGATGTAGATTACATAAGCCGCAACAATTTTTTTTTACTTCCAACGCGCACCGTAGGAGTTCAGCGGATGTAGATTAAATAAGCCGCCACAACCTTTTTTTACTTCCAACGCGCACATAGGAGTTCAGCGGTTGTAGATTAACTAAGCCGCAACAAACTTTCTTTTCTTCCAACGCGCACCGTAGGAGTTCAGGGCATGTAAATTAAATAAGACGAAACAAACTTTTTTTAAAGAAATTCCAACGCGCACCGTAGGAGTACAGCGGATGTAGATTAAATAATACGCAACAAACTTTTTTAACTTCCAACGCGCACCGTAGGAGTTCAGCGGATGTAGATTAAATAAAACGCAAAAAACTTTTTTTTTACTTCCAACGCGCACCGTAGGAGTTCAGCGGATATAGAATAAATAAGCCGCAACAAACTTTTTTACTTCCAACGCGCACCGTAGGAGTTCAGCGGATGTAGATTAAAAAAGACGTAACAAACTTTTTTTACTTCCAACGCGCACCGTAGGAGTTCAGCGGATGTAGGTTAAATAAGACGCAACAAACTTTTTTTTACTTCCAACGCGCACCGTAGGAGGTCAGCGGATGTAGATTAAATGAGGGGCAACCAACTTTTCTTACTTCCAATGCGCACCGTAGGAGTTCAGCGGATGTAGAATAAATAAGACGCAACAAACTTTTTTTTACTTCGATTGCGCATCGTAGGAGTTCAGCGGATGTAGATTAAATAAGCCGCAACAAACTTCTTTTACTTCCGACGAGCACAGTAGGAGTTCAGAGGATGTAGATTAAATAAGCCGCAACTAAATTTTTTTACTTCCAACGCGCACCGTAGGACTACTGCGGATATAGATTATTAAGACGCAACAAACTTTTTTACTTCCAACGCGCACCATAGGAGTTCAGCGGATGTAGATTAAATAAGACGCAACAAGCTTTTTTTTTTACTTCCACCGCGCATCGTAGGAGTTCAGCGGATGTAGATTAAATAAGCCGCAACAAACTTTTTTTACTTCCGACGAGCACCGTAGGAGTTGAGCGGATGTAGATTAAATAAGACGCAACAAACCTTTTTGCTTCCAACGCGCACCGTAGGAGTTCAGCGGATGTATATTAAATAAGACGCAACACACTTTTTTTACTTCCAACGCGCACCGTAGGAGTTCAGCGGATATAGAATAAATAAGACGCAACAACCTTTTTTTACTTCCAACGGGGACCGTAGGAGTTCAGCGGATGTAGAATAAATAAGCCGCAACAAACTTTTTTTTTACTTCCAACGCCATCGTAGGAGTTCAGCGGATGTAGAATAAATAAGACGCAACAACGTTTTTTACTTCCAACGCGCACCTTACGAGTTCAGCGAATGTAGGTTATTGGCGGTAACAAACATTTTTTTTAATTCCAACACGCACCATAGGAGTTCAGAGGATGTAGACTATAGGCCGTAACAAACTTTTTTATTTCCAACGCGCACCGTACGAGTTGAGCGGATGTAGAATAAACAGGCCGCCACAAACTTTTTTTTCACTCCCAACGCGCACCGTAGGAGTTCAGCGGATGTAGATTAAGTAAGACAAAATAAACTTTTTTTACATCCAACGCGCACCGTAGGAGTTCAACGGGTGTAGATTAACTAATCCGCAACAAACTTTCTTTTCTTCCAACGCGCACCATAGGAGTTCAGGGGATGTAGATTAAATAATCCGCAACAATTTTTTTTACTTCCAACGCGCACCGTAGGAGTTCAGCGGATGTAGAATAAATGAGGGGCAACCAACTTTTCTTACTTCCAATGCGCACCGTAGGAGTTCAGCGGATGTAGAATAAAAAAGACGCAACAAGCATTTTTTACTTCCAACGCGCACCGTAGGAGTTCAGCGGGTGTAGATTAAATAAGACGCAACCAACTGTTTTTACTTCCAACGCGCACCGTAGGAGTTCAGCGGATGTAGATTAAATAAGACGCAACAAACATTTTTACTTCCTATGCGCACCGTAAGAGTTCAGCGGATGTAGATTAAATAAGCGCAACAATCTTTTTTTTACTTCCAACGCGCACCATAGGAGTTCAGCGGATGTAGATTAACTAAGCCGCAACAAACTTTCCTTTCTTCCAACGCGCAACATAGGAGTTCAGCGGATGTAGATTAAATAAGACGCAACAAAGCTTTTTACTTCCAACGCGCACCGTAGGAGTTCAGCGGATTTATATTAAAGAAGACGCAACACACTTTTTTTACTTCCAACGCGCACCGTAGGAGTTCAGTAGATATAGAATAAACAAGACGCAACAACCTTTTTTTTACTTCCAACGCGCACCGTAGGAGTTCAGCGGATGTAGAATAAATAGGCCGCAACAAACTTTTTTACTTCCAACACGCACCTTAGGAGTTCAGCGGATGTATATTACATAAGCCGCAACAAATTTCTTTACTTCCAAAGCGCACCGTAGGAGTTCAGCGGATGTAGATTAAATAAGCCGCAATAAACTTTTTTTACTTCCAACGCGCATCGTAGGAGTTCAGCGCATGTAGATTAGAAAAGCAGCAACAAACTTTTTTCATTCAAACGCGCACCTTACGAGTTCAGCGGATGTAGATTTTAGGCCGTAACAAACTTTTTTACTTCCAACGCGCACCGTAGAAGTTCAGCGGATGTAGAATAAAAAACCCGCAACAAACTTTTTTTATTCAAACGCGCACCGTAGGAGTTCAGCGGATGTAGATTTAAAAGACCCAAAAAACTTTTTTTAATTCCAACGCGCACCGTAGGAGTTCAGCGGATCTAGATTAAATAAGACGCAACCAACTTTTTTTACTTCCAACGCGCACCGTAGGAGTTCAGCGGATGTAGATTAAATAAGACGCAACAAACATTTTTACTTCCAAGGCGCACCGTAAGAGTTCAGCGGATGTAGAATAAATAAGCGCAACAACCTTTTTTTACTTCCAACACGCACCATAGGAGTTCAGCGGATGTAGAAAAACTAAGCCGCAACAATCTTTCTTTTCTTCCAACGCGCACCTTAGGAGTTCAGCGGATGTAGATTAAATAAGACGCAACAAAGCTTTTTTACTTCCAACGCGCACCGTAGGAGTGCAGCGGATTTATATTAAATAAGACGCAACACAATTTTTTTACTTCCAAAGCGCACCGTAGGAGTTCAGCGGATATAGAATAAATAAGACGCAACAACCTTTTTTTACTTCCAACGCGCACCGTAGGAGTTCAGGGGATGTAGAATAAATAAGCCGCAACAAACTTTTTACTTCCAACACGCACCTTAGGAGTTCAGCGGATGTAGAATACATAAGCCGCAACAAATTTTTTTACTTCCAAAGCGCACCGTAGGAGTTCAGCGGATGTAGATTAAATAAGCCGCAACAATCTTTTTTTTTACTCCCAACGCGCACTGTAGGAGTTCAGCGGATGTAGATTAAATAAGACGAAATAAACTTTTTTTACACCCAACGCGTACCGTAGGAGTTCAACGGGTGTAGATTAACTAAGCCGCAACAAACTTTCTTTTCTTCCAACGCGCACCATAGGAGTTCAGGGGATGTAGATTAAATAAGCCGCAACAATTTTTTTTACTTCCAACGCGCACCGTAGGAGTTCAGCGGATGTAGATTAAATGAGGGGCAACCAACTTTTCTTACTTCCAATGCGCACCATAGGAGTTCAGCGGATGTAGATTAAAGAAGACGCAACAAACTTTTTTTACTTCCAACGCGCACCGTAGGAGTTCAGCGGATGTAGATTAAATAAGACGCAACCAACTTTTTTTACTTCCAACGCGCACCGTAGGAGTTCAGCGGATGTAGATTAAATAAGACGCAACAAACATTTTTACTTCCAACGCGCACCGTAGGAGTTCAGCGGATGTAGAATAAATAGGCCGCAACAAACGTTTTTACTTCCAACACGCACCTTAGGAGTTCAGCGGATGTAGTTTACATAAGCCGCAACAAATGTTTTTACTTCCAAAGCGCACCGTAGAAGTTCAGCGGATGTAGACTAAATAAGCCGCAACAAACTTTTTTTTTTACTTCCAACGCCATCGTAGGAGTTCAGCGGATGTAGAATAAATAAGACGCAACAAACTTTTTTTACTTCCAACGCGCACCGTAGGAGTTCAGCGGATGTAGACTAAATAAGCCGCAACAAACTTTTTTTACTTCCAACGCGCATCGTAGGAGTTCAGCGCATGTAGATTAGAAAAGCAGCAACAAACTTTTTTCATTCAAACGCGCACCTTACGAGTTCAGCGGATGTAGATTTTAGGCCGTAACAAACTTTTTTACTTCCAACGCGCACCGTAGAAGTTCAGCGGATGTAGAATAAAAAAGCCGCAACAAACTTTTTTCATTCAAACGCGCACCTTACGAGTTCAGCGGATGTAGATTATAGGCCGTAACAAACTTTTTTGATTCCAACAAGCACCATAGGAGTTCAGCCGATGTAGAAAAAATGCCGCAACAAACTTTCTTTCATTCAAACGCGCACCCTACGAGTTCAGCGGATGTAGATTATGGGCCGTAACAAACTTTTTTTACTTCCAACGCGCACCGTAGGAGTTCAGGAGATGTAGATTAAAAAAAGCCGCAACACACTTTTTTCATTCAAACGCGCACATTCCGAGTTCAGCGGATGTAGGTTATTGGCGGTAACAAACTTTTTTTCTCCAACGCACAATGTAGCAGTTCCGTGGATGTAGAATAAATAAGCCGTAACAAACTTTTTTTTACTTGCAACGCGCACCCTATGGCTTCTGCGGATATAGAATAAATAAGCCGCAACAAACTTTTTTTTTACTTCCAACGCGCACTGTAGAAGTTCAGCGGATGCAGAACATATAAGCCGCAACAAACATTTTTGTTACTTCAAACGAGCACCTTGCAAGTTCAGCGGATGTGTAGTATAGGCCGTAGCAAACTTTTTTTTACTTCCAGGGCGCACCATAGGAGTTCGGCAGATGTAGATTAAATAAGCCGCCACAAACTTTTTTTACTTCCAACGCACACATAGGAGTTCAGCGGTTGTAGATTAACTAAGCAGCAACAAACTTTCTTTTCTTCCAACGCGCACAGTAGGAGTTCAGGGGATGTAAATTAAATAAGACGAAACAAACTTTTTTTAAAGAAATTCCAACGCGCACCGTAGGAGTACAGCGGATGTAGATTAAATAATACGCAACAAACTTTTTTAACTTCCAACGCGCACCGTAGGATTTCAGCGGATGTAGATTAAATAAAACGCAAAAAACTTTTTTTTTACTTCCAACGCGCACCGTTCGAGTTCAGCGGATGTAGATTAAATAAGACGCAACAAACTTTTTACTTCCAACGCGCACCGTAGGAGTTCAGCGGATGTAGATTAAATAAGACGCAACAAACTTTTTTTACTTCGAATGCGCATCGTAGGAGCTCAGCGGATGTAGAATAAATAAGCCGCAACAAACTTCTTTTACTTCCGACGAGCACCGTAGGAGTTCAGCGGATATAGATTAAATAAGACGCAACAAACTTTTTTACTTCCAACGCGCACCATAGGAGTTCAGCGGATGTAGATTAAATAAGACGCAACAAGCTTTTTTTACTTCCACCGCGCATCGTAGGAGTTCAGCGGATGTAGATTAAATAAGCCGCAACAAACTTTTTTTACTTCCAACGACGCACCATAGGAGTTCAGCGGATGTAGATTAAATAAGACGCAACAAACTTTTTTACTTCCAACACGCACCTTAGGAGTTCAGCGGATGTAGATTACATAAGCCGCAACAAATTTTTTTTACTTCCAACGCGCACCGTAGGAGTTCAGCGGATGTAGATTAAATAAGCCGCCACAACCTTTTTTTACTTCCAACGCGCACATAGGAGTTCAGCGGATGTAGATTAACTAAGCCGCAACAAACTTTCTTTTCTTCCAACGCGCACCGTAGGAGTTCAGCGGATGTAGATTAAATAAGACGCAACAAAGCTTTTTACTTCCAACGCGCACCGTAGGAGTTCAGCGGATTTATATTAAAGAAGACGCAACACACTTTTTTTACTTCCAACGCGCACCGTAGGAGTTCAGTAGATATAGAATAAACAAGACGCAACAACCTTTTTTTTACTTCCAACGCGCACCGTAGGAGTTCAGCGGATGTAGAATAAATAGGCCGCAACAAACTTTTTTACTTCCAACACGCACCTTAGGAGTTCAGCGGATGTATATTACATAAGCCGCAACAAATTTCTTTACTTCCAAAGCGCACCGTAGGAGTTCAGCGGATGTAGATTAAATAAGCCGCAATAAACTTTTTTTACTTCCAACGCGCATCGTAGGAGTTCAGCGCATGTAGATTAGAAAAGCAGCAACAAACTTTTTTCATTCAAACGCGCACCTTACGAGTTCAGCGGATGTAGATTTTAGGCCGTAACAAACTTTTTTACTTCCAACGCGCACCGTAGAAGTTCAGCGGATGTAGAATAAAAAACCCGCAACAAACTTTTTTTATTCAAACGCGCACCGTAGGAGTTCAGCGGATGTAGATTTAAAAGACCCAAAAAACTTTTTTTAATTCCAACGCGCACCGTAGGAGTTCAGCGGATCTAGATTAAATAAGACGCAACCAACTTTTTTTACTTCCAACGCGCACCGTAGGAGTTCAGCGGATGTAGATTAAATAAGACGCAACAAACATTTTTACTTCCAAGGCGCACCGTAAGAGTTCAGCGGATGTAGAATAAATAAGCGCAACAACCTTTTTTTACTTCCAACACGCACCATAGGAGTTCAGCGGATGTAGAAAAACTAAGCCGCAACAATCTTTCTTTTCTTCCAACGCGCACCTTAGGAGTTCAGCGGATGTAGATTAAATAAGACGCAACAAAGCTTTTTTACTTCCAACGCGCACCGTAGGAGTGCAGCGGATTTATATTAAATAAGACGCAACACAATTTTTTTACTTCCAAAGCGCACCGTAGGAGTTCAGCGGATATAGAATAAATAAGACGCAACAACCTTTTTTTACTTCCAACGCGCACCGTAGGAGTTCAGGGGATGTAGAATAAATAAGCCGCAACAAACTTTTTACTTCCAACACGCACCTTAGGAGTTCAGCGGATGTAGAATACATAAGCCGCAACAAATTTTTTTACTTCCAAAGCGCACCGTAGGAGTTCAGCGGATGTAGATTAAATAAGCCGCAACAATCTTTTTTTTTACTCCCAACGCGCACTGTAGGAGTTCAGCGGATGTAGATTAAATAAGACGAAATAAACTTTTTTTACACCCAACGCGTACCGTAGGAGTTCAACGGGTGTAGATTAACTAAGCCGCAACAAACTTTCTTTTCTTCCAACGCGCACCATAGGAGTTCAGGGGATGTAGATTAAATAAGCCGCAACAATTTTTTTTACTTCCAACGCGCACCGTAGGAGTTCAGCGGATGTAGATTAAATGAGGGGCAACCAACTTTTCTTACTTCCAATGCGCACCATAGGAGTTCAGCGGATGTAGATTAAAGAAGACGCAACAAACTTTTTTTACTTCCAACGCGCACCGTAGGAGTTCAGCGGATGTAGATTAAATAAGACGCAACCAACTTTTTTTACTTCCAACGCGCACCGTAGGAGTTCAGCGGATGTAGATTAAATAAGACGCAACAAACATTTTTACTTCCAACGCGCACCGTAGGAGTTCAGCGGATGTAGAATAAATAGGCCGCAACAAACGTTTTTACTTCCAACACGCACCTTAGGAGTTCAGCGGATGTAGTTTACATAAGCCGCAACAAATGTTTTTACTTCCAAAGCGCACCGTAGAAGTTCAGCGGATGTAGACTAAATGAGCCGCAACAAACTTTTTTTTTTACTTCCAACGCCATCGTAGGAGTTCAGCGGATGTAGAATAAATAAGACGCAACAAACTTTTTTTACTTCCAACGCGCACCGTAGGAGTTCAGCGGATGTAGACTAAATAAGCCGCAACAAACTTTTTTTACTTCCAACGCGCATCGTAGGAGTTCAGCGCATGTAGATTAGAAAAGCAGCAACAAACTTTTTTCATTCAAACGCGCACCTTACGAGTTCAGCGGATGTAGATTTTAGGCCGTAACAAACTTTTTTACTTCCAACGCGCACCGTAGAAGTTCAGCGGATGTAGAATAAAAAAGCCGCAACAAACTTTTTTCATTCAAACGCGCACCTTACGAGTTCAGCGGATGTAGATTATAGGCCGTAACAAACTTTTTTGATTCCAACAAGCACCATAGGAGTTCAGCCGATGTAGAAAAAATGCCGCAACAAACTTTCTTTCATTCAAACGCGCACCCTACGAGTTCAGCGGATGTAGATTATGGGCCGTAACAAACTTTTTTACTTCCAACGCGCACCGTAGGAGTTCAGGAGATGTAGATTAAAAAAAGCCGCAACACACTTTTTTCATTCAAACGCGCACATTCCGAGTTCAGCGGATGTAGGTTATTGGCGGTAACAAACTTTTTTTCTCCAACGCACAATGTAGCAGTTCCGTGGATGTAGAATAAATAAGCCGTAACAAACTTTTTTTTACTTGCAACGCGCACCCTATGGCTTCTGCGGATATAGAATAAATAAGCCGCAACAAACTTTTTTTTTACTTCCAACGCGCACTGTAGAAGTTCAGCGGATGCAGAACATATAAGCCGCAACAAACATTTTTGTTACTTCAAACGAGCACCTTGCAAGTTCAGCGGATGTGTAGTATAGGCCGTAGCAAACTTTTTTTTACTTCCAGGGCGCACCATAGGAGTTCGGCAGATGTAGATTAAATAAGCCGCCACAAACTTTTTTTACTTCCAACGCACACATAGGAGTTCAGCGGTTGTAGATTAACTAAGCAGCAACAAACTTTCTTTTCTTCCAACGCGCACAGTAGGAGTTCAGGGGATGTAAATTAAATAAGACGAAACAAACTTTTTTTAAAGAAATTCCAACGCGCACCGTAGGAGTACAGCGGATGTAGATTAAATAATACGCAACAAACTTTTTTAACTTCCAACGCGCACCGTAGGAGTTCAGCGGATGTAGATTAAATAAAACGCAAAAAACTTTTTTTTTACTTCCAACGCGCACCGTTCGAGTTCAGCGGATGTAGATTAAATAAGCCGCAATAAACTTTTTTTACTTCCAACGCGCATCGTAGGAGTTCAGCGCATGTAGATTAGAAAAGCAGCAACAAACTTTTTTCATTCAAACGCGCACCTTACGAGTTCAGCGGATGTAGATTTTAGGCCGTAACAAACTTTTTTACTTCCAACGCGCACCGTAGAAGTTCAGCGGATGTAGAATAAAAAACCCGCAACAAACTTTTTTTATTCAAACGCGCACCGTAGGAGTTCAGCGGATGTAGATTTAAAAGACCCAAAAAACTTTTTTTAATTCCAACGCGCACCGTAGGAGTTCAGCGGATCTAGATTAAATAAGACGCAACCAACTTTTTTTACTTCCAACGCGCACCGTAGGAGTTCAGCGGATGTAGATTAAATAAGACGCAACAAACATTTTTACTTCCAAGGCGCACCGTAAGAGTTCAGCGGATGTAGAATAAATAAGCGCAACAACCTTTTTTTACTTCCAACACGCACCATAGGAGTTCAGCGGATGTAGAAAAACTAAGCCGCAACAATCTTTCTTTTCTTCCAACGCGCACCTTAGGAGTTCAGCGGATGTAGATTAAATAAGACGCAACAAAGCTTTTTTACTTCCAACGCGCACCGTAGGAGTGCAGCGGATTTATATTAAATAAGACGCAACACAATTTTTTTACTTCCAAAGCGCACCGTAGGAGTTCAGCGGATATAGAATAAATAAGACGCAACAACCTTTTTTTACTTCCAACGCGCACCGTAGGAGTTCAGGGGATGTAGAATAAATAAGCCGCAACAAACTTTTTACTTCCAACACGCACCTTAGGAGTTCAGCGGATGTAGAATACATAAGCCGCAACAAATTTTTTTACTTCCAAAGCGCACCGTAGGAGTTCAGCGGATGTAGATTAAATAAGCCGCAACAATCTTTTTTTTTACTCCCAACGCGCACTGTAGGAGTTCAGCGGATGTAGATTAAATAAGACGAAATAAACTTTTTTTACACCCAACGCGTACCGTAGGAGTTCAACGGGTGTAGATTAACTAAGCCGCAACAAACTTTCTTTTCTTCCAACGCGCACCATAGGAGTTCAGGGGATGTAGATTAAATAAGCCGCAACAATTTTTTTTACTTCCAACGCGCACCGTAGGAGTTCAGCGGATGTAGATTAAATGAGGGGCAACCAACTTTTCTTACTTCCAATGCGCACCATAGGAGTTCAGCGGATGTAGATTAAAGAAGACGCAACAAACTTTTTTTACTTCCAACGCGCACCGTAGGAGTTCAGCGGATGTAGATTAAATAAGACGCAACCAACTTTTTTTACTTCCAACGCGCACCGTAGGAGTTCAGCGGATGTAGATTAAATAAGACGCAACAAACATTTTTACTTCCAACGCGCACCGTAGGAGTTCAGCGGATGTAGAATAAATAGGCCGCAACAAACGTTTTTACTTCCAACACGCACCTTAGGAGTTCAGCGGATGTAGTTTACATAAGCCGCAACAAATGTTTTTACTTCCAAAGCGCACCGTAGAAGTTCAGCGGATGTAGACTAAATAAGCCGCAACAAACTTTTTTTTTTACTTCCAACGCCATCGTAGGAGTTCAGCGGATGTAGAATAAATAAGACGCAACAAACTTTTTTTACTTCCAACGCGCACCGTAGGAGTTCAGCGGATGTAGACTAAATAAGCCGCAACAAACTTTTTTTACTTCCAACGCGCATCGTAGGAGTTCAGCGCATGTAGATTAGAAAAGCAGCAACAAACTTTTTTCATTCAAACGCGCACCTTACGAGTTCAGCGGATGTAGATTTTAGGCCGTAACAAACTTTTTTACTTCCAACGCGCACCGTAGAAGTTCAGCGGATGTAGAATAAAAAAGCCGCAACAAACTTTTTTCATTCAAACGCGCACCTTACGAGTTCAGCGGATGTAGATTATAGGCCGTAACAAACTTTTTTGATTCCAACAAGCACCATAGGAGTTCAGCCGATGTAGAAAAAATGCCGCAACAAACTTTCTTTCATTCAAACGCGCACCCTACGAGTTCAGCGGATGTAGATTATGGGCCGTAACAAACTTTTTTTACTTCCAACGCGCACCGTAGGAGTTCAGGAGATGTAGATTAAAAAAAGCCGCAACACACTTTTTTCATTCAAACGCGCACATTCCGAGTTCAGCGGATGTAGGTTATTGGCGGTAACAAACTTTTTTTCTCCAACGCACAATGTAGCAGTTCCGTGGATGTAGAATAAATAAGCCGTAACAAACTTTTTTTTACTTGCAACGCGCACCCTATGGCTTCTGCGGATATAGAATAAATAAGCCGCAACAAACTTTTTTTTACTTCCAACGCGCACTGTAGAAGTTCAGCGGATGCAGAACATATAAGCCGCAACAAACATTTTTGTTACTTCAAACGAGCACCTTGCAAGTTCAGCGGATGTGTAGTATAGGCCGTAGCAAACTTTTTTTTACTTCCAGGGCGCACCATAGGAGTTCGGCAGATGTAGATTAAATAAGCCGCCACAAACTTTTTTTACTTCCAACGCACACATAGGAGTTCAGCGGTTGTAGATTAACTAAGCAGCAACAAACTTTCTTTTCTTCCAACGCGCACAGTAGGAGTTCAGGGGATGTAAATTAAATAAGACGAAACAAACTTTTTTTAAAGAAATTCCAACGCGCACCGTAGGAGTACAGCGGATGTAGATTAAATAATACGCAACAAACTTTTTTAACTTCCAACGCGCACCGTAGGAGTTCAGCGGATGTAGATTAAATAAAACGCAAAAAACTTTTTTTTTTACTTCCAACGCGCACCGTTCGAGTTCAGCGGATATAGATTAAATAAGCCGCAACAAACTTTTTTTACTTCCAACGCGCACCGTAGGAGTTCAGCGGATGTAGATTAGAAAAGACGTAACAAACTTTTTTTTTACTTCCAACGCGCACCGTAGGAGTTCAGGGGATGTAGATAAAATAAGCCGCAACAAACTTTGTTTACTTCCAACGCGCACCGTAGGAGTAAAGCGGATGTAGATTAAATAAGACGCAACAAACTTTTTTACTTCCAACGCGCACCGTAGGAGTTCAGCGGATGTAGATTAAATAAGACGCAACAAACTTTTTTTACTTCGAATGCGCATCGTAGGAGCTCAGCGGATGTAGAATAAATAAGCCGCAACAAACTTCTTTTACTTCCGACGAGCACCGTAGGAGTTCAGCGGATATAGATTAAATCAGACGCAACAAACTTTTTTACTTCCAACGCGCACCATAGGAGTTCAGCGGATGTAGATTAAATAAGACGCAACAAGCTTTTTTTTACTTCCACCGCGCATCGTAGGAGTTCAGCGGATGTAGATTAAATAAGCCGCAACAAACTTTTTTTACTTCCGACGAGCACCGTAGGAGTTCAGCGGATGTAGAATAAATAAGACGCAACAAAATTTTTACTTCCAACACGCACCTTAGGAGTTCAGCGGATGTAGATTACATAAGCCACAACAAATTTTTTTTACTTCCAACGCGCACCGTAGGAGTTCAGCGGATGTAGATTAAATAAGCCGCCACAACCTTTTTTTACTTCCAACGCGCACATAGGAGTTCAGCGGTTGTAGATTAACTAAGCCGCAACAAACTTTCTTTTCTTCCAACGCGCACCGTAGGAGTTCAGGGGATGTAAATTAAATAAGACGAAACAAACTTTTTTAAAGAAATTCCAACGCGCACCGTAGGAGTACAGCGGATGTAGATTAAATAATACGCAACAAACTTTTTTAACTTCCAACGCGCACCGTAGGAGTTCAGCGGATGTAGATTAAAGAAGACGCAACAAACTTTTTTTACTTCCAACGCGCACCGTAGGAGTTCAGCGGATGTAGATTAAATAAGACGCAACCAACTTTTTTTACTTCCAACGCGCACCGTAGGAGTTCAGCGGATGTAGATTAAATAAGACGCAACAAACATTTTTACTTCCAACGCGCACCGTAGGAGTTCAGCGGATGTAGAATAAATAGGCCGCAACAAACGTTTTTACTTCCAACACGCACCTTAGGAGTTCAGCGGATGTAGTTTACATAAGCCGCAACAAATGTTTTTACTTCCAAAGCGCACCGTAGAAGTTCAGCGGATGTAGACTAAATAAGCCGCAACAAACTTTTTTTTTTACTTCCAACGCCATCGTAGGAGTTCAGCGGATGTAGAATAAATAAGACGCAACAAACTTTTTTTACTTCCAACGCGCACCGTAGGAGTTCAGCGGATGTAGACTAAATAAGCCGCAACAAACTTTTTTTACTTCCAACGCGCATCGTAGGAGTTCAGCGCATGTAGGTTAGAAAAGCAGCAACAAACTTTTTTCATTCAAACGCGCACCTTACGAGTTCAGCGGATGTAGATTTTAGGCCGTAACAAACTTTTTTACTTCCAACGCGCACCGTAGAAGTTCAGCGGATGTAGAATAAAAAAGCCGCAACAAACTTTTTTCATTCAAACGCGCACCTTACGAGTTCAGCGGATGTAGATTATAGGCCGTAACAAACTTTTTTGATTCCAACAAGCACCATAGGAGTTCAGCCGATGTAGAAAAAATGCCGCAACAAACTTTCTTTCATTCAAACGCGCACCCTACGAGTTCAGCGGATGTAGATTATGGGCCGTAACAAACTTTTTTTACTTCCAACGCGCACCGTAGGAGTTCAGGAGATGTAGATTAAAAAAAGCCGCAACACACTTTTTTCATTCAAACGCGCACATTCCGAGTTCAGCGGATGTAGGTTATTGGCGGTAACAAACTTTTTTTCTCCAACGCACAATGTAGCAGTTCCGTGGATGTAGAATAAATAAGCCGTAACAAACTTTTTTTTACTTGCAACGCGCACCCTATGGCTTCTGCGGATATAGAATAAATAAGCCGCAACAAACTTTTTTTTTACTTCCAACGCGCACTGTAGAAGTTCAGCGGATGCAGAACATATAAGCCGCAACAAACATTTTTGTTACTTCAAACGAGCACCTTGCAAGTTCAGCGGATGTGTAGTATAGGCCGTAGCAAACTTTTTTTTACTTCCAGGGCGCACCATAGGAGTTCGGCAGATGTAGATTAAATAAGCCGCCACAAACTTTTTTTACTTCCAACGCACACATAGGAGTTCAGCGGTTGTAGATTAACTAAGCAGCAACAAACTTTCTTTTCTTCCAACGCGCACCGTAGGAGTTCAGGTGATGTAAATTAAATAAGACGAAACAAACTTTTTTTAAAGAAATTCCAACGCGCACAGTAGGAGTACAGCGGATGTAGATTAAATAATACGCAACAAACTTTTTTAACTTCCAACGCGCACCGTAGGAGTTCAGCGGATGTAGATTAAAGAAGACGCAAAAAACTTTTTTTTTACTTCCAAAGCGCACCGTACGAGTTCAGCGGATATAGATTAAATAAGCCGCAACAAACTTTTTTTACTTCCAACGCGCACCGTAGGAGTTCAGCGGATGTAGATTAAAAAAGACGTAACAAACTTTTTTTGCTTCCAACGCGCACCGTAGGAGTTCAGCGGATGTAGGTTAAATAAGACGCAACAAACTTTTTTTTTACTTCCAACGCGCACCGTAGGAGTTCAGGGGATGTAGATAAAATAGGCCGCAACAAACTTTTTTTACTTCCAACGCGCACCGTAGGAGGTCAGCGGATGTAGATTAAATGAGGGGCAACCAACTTTTCTTACTTCCAATGCGCACCGTAGGAGTTCAGCGGATGTAGAATAAATAAGACGCAACAAACTTTTTTTTACTTCGATTGCGCATCGTAGGAGTTCAGCGGATGTAGATTAAATAAGCCGCAACAAACTTCTTTTACTTCCGACGAGCACAGTAGGAGTTCAGAGGATGTAGAATAAATAAGCCGCAACTAAATTTTTTTACTTCCAACGCGCACCGTAGGACTACAGCGGATATAGATTAATAAGACGCAACAAACTTTTTTACTTCCACCGCGCATCGTAGGAGTTCAGCGGATGTAGATTAAATAAGCCGCAACAAACTTTTTTTACTTCCGACGAGCACCGTAGGAGTTCAGCGGATGTAGATTAAATAAGACGCAACAAACCTTTTTGCTTCCAACGCGCACCGTAGGAGTTCAGCGGATGTATATTAAATAAGACGCAACACACTTTTTTTACTTCCAACGCGCACCGTAGGAGTTCAGCGGATATAGAATAAATAAGACGCAACAACCTTTTTTTACTTCCAACGGGGACCGTAGGAGTTCAGCGGATGCAGAATAAATAAGCCGCAACAAACTTTTATACTTCCAACACGCACCTTACGAGTTCAGCGGATGTAGATTACATAAGCCGCAACAAATTTTTTTTTACTTCCAACGCGCACCGTAGGAGTTCAGCGGATGTAGATTAAATAAGCCGCAACAAACGTTTTTTACTTCCAACGCGCACCGTAGGAGTTCAGCGCATGTAGATTAGAAAAGCCGCAACAAACTTTTTCATTCAAACGTGCACCTTACGAGTTCAGCGGATGTAGATTTTAGGCCGTAACAAACTTTTTTACTTCCAACGCGCACCGTAGAAGTTCAGCGGATGTAGATTAAAAAAGCCGCACCAAACTTTTTTACTTCCAAGGCGCACCATAAGAGTTCAGCGGATGTAGATTAAATAAGCGCAACAACCTTTTTTTACTTCCAACGCGCACCATAGGAGTTCAGCGAATGTAGATTAACTAAGCCGCAACAAACTTTCTTTTCTTCCAACGCGCACCGTAGGAGTTCAGCGGATTTAAATTAAATAAGACGCAACACACTTTTTTTACTTCCAACGCGCACCGCAGGAGTTCAGCGGATATAGAATAAATAAGACGCAACAACCTTTTTTTACTTCCAACGCGCACCGTAGGAGTTCAGCGGATGTAGAATAAATAAGCCGCAACAAACTTTTTTACTTCCAACACGCACCTTAGGAGTTCAGCGGATGTAGATTACATAAGCCGCAACAAATTTTTTTACTTCCAAAGCGCACCATAGGAGTTCAGCGGATGTAGATTAAATAAGCCGCAACAAACTTTTTTTTACTTCCAACGCCATCGTAGGAGTTCAGCGGATGTAGAATAAATAAGACGCAACAACGTTTTTTTACTTCCAACGCGCACCTTACGAGTTCAGCGGATGTAGGTTATTGGCGGTAACAAACATTTTTTTTAATTCCAACACGCACCATAGGAGTTCAGAGGATGTAGATTATAGGCCGTAACAAACTTTTTTATTTCCAACGCGCACCGTACGAGTTGAGCGGATGTAGATTAAATAGGCCGCCACAAACTTTTTTTTTACTCCCAACGCGCACCGTAGGAGTTCAGCGGATGTAGATTAAGTAAGACAAAATAAACTTTTTTTTACATCCAACGCGCACCGTAGGAGTTCAACGGGTGTAGATTAACTAATCCGCAACAAACTTTCTTTTCTTCTAACGCGCACCATAGGAGTTCAGGGGATGTAGATTAAATAAGCCGCAACAATTTTTTTTACTTCCAACGCGCACCGTAGGAGTTCAGCGGATGTAGAATAAATGAGGGGCAACCAACTTTTCTTACTTCCAATGCGCACCGTAGGAGTTCAGCGGATGTAGATTAAAAAAGACGCAACAAGCATTTTTTACTTCCAACGCGCACCGTAAGAGTTCAGCGGATGTAGAATAAATAAGCGCAACAATCTTTTTTTACTTCCAACGCGCACCATAGGAGTTGAGCGGATGTAGATTAAATAAGCCGCAACAAACTTTCCTTTCTTCCAACGCGCACCATAGGAGTTCAGCGGATGTAGATTAAATAAGACGCAACAAAGCTTTTTACTTCCAACGCGCACCGTAGGAGTTCAGCGGATTTATATTAAATAAGACGCAACACACTTTTTTTACTTCCAACGCGCACCGTAGGAGTTCAGCAGATATAGAATAAATAAGACGCAACAACCTTTTTTTACTTCAAACGCGCACCGTAGGAGTTCAGCGGATGTAGAATAAATAAGCCGCAACAAACTTTTTTACTTCCAACACGCACCTTAGGAGTTCAGCGGATGTAGATTACATAAGCCGCAACACATTTTTTTACTTCCAAAGCGCACCGTAGGAGTTCAGCGGATGTAGATTAAATAAGCCGCAACAAACTTTTCTTACTTCCGACGAGCACCGTAGGAGTTCAGCGGATGTAGATTAAATAAGACGCAACAAACCTTTTTGCTTCCAACGCGCACCGTAGGAGTTCAGCGGATGTATATTAAATAAGACGCAACACACTTTTTTTACTTCCAACGCGCACCGTAGGAGTTCAGCAGATATAGAATAAATAAGACGCAACAACCTTTTTTTACTTCCAACGGGCACCGTAGAAGTTCAGCGGATGTAGAATAAATAAGCCGCAACAAACTTTTTTACTTCCAACACGCACCGTAGGAGTTCAGCGGATGTAGATTAAATAAGCCGCCACAACCTTTTTCTACTTCCAACGCGCACATAGGAGTTCAGCGGTTGTAGATTAACTAAGCCGCAACAAACTTTCTTTTCTTCCAACGCGCACCGTAGGAGTTCAGGGGATGTAAATTAAATAAGACGAAACAAACTTTTTTTTTTTTTTTTACCCGCCGCGGTGGCTCAGTGGTTAGGGCGCTCGACTACTGATCCGGAGTTCCCGGGTTCGAACCCGACCGCGGCGGCTGCGTTTTTATGGAGGAAAAACGACAAGGCGCCCGTGTGCTGTGCGATGTCAGTGCACGTTAAAGATCCCCAGGTGGTCGAAATTATTCCGGAGTCCTCCACTACGGCACCTATTCTTCCTTTCTTCTTTCACTCCCTCCTTTATCCCTTCCCTTACGGCGCGGTTCAGGTGTCCAAAGATATATGAGACAGATACTGCGCCATTTCCTTTCCCCAAAAAACCAATTATTATTATTAAACAAACTTTTTTTAAAGAAATTCCAACGCGCACAGTAGGAGTACAGCGGATGTAGATTAAATAATACGCAACAAACTTTTTTAACTTCCAACGCGCACCGTAGGAGTTCAGCGGATGTAGAATAAATAAAACGCAAAAAACTTTTTTTACTTCCAACGCGCACCGTAGGAGTTCAGCGGATGTAGATTAGAAAAGACTTAACAAACTTTTTTTTTACTTCCAACGCGCACCGTAGGAGTTCAGGGGATGTAGATAAAATAAGCCGCAGCAAACTTTGTTTACTTCCAACGCGCACCGTAGGAGTAAAGCGGATGTAGATTAAATAAGACGCAACAAACTTTTTTACTTCCAACGCGCACCGTAGGAGTTCAGCGGATGTAGATTAAATAAGACGCAACAAACTTTTTTTTACTTCGAATGCGCATCGTAGGAGTTCAGCGGATGTAGATTAAATAAGCCGCAACAAACTTCTTTTACTTCCGACGAGCACCGTAGGAGTTCAGGGAATGTAGATTAAATAAGCCGCAACTAAATTTTTTTACTTCCAACGCGCACCGTAGGAGTACAGCGGATATAGATTAAATAAGACGCAACAAACTCTTTTACTTCCAACGCGCACCATAGGAGTTCAGCGGATGTAGATTAAATAAGACGCAACAAGCTTTTTTTTTTACTTCCACCGCACATCGTAGGAGTTCAGCGGATGTAGATTAAATCGGCCGCAACACACTTTTTTTACTTCCAACGCGCACCGTAGGAGTTCAGCGGATATAGAATAAATAAGACGCAACAACCTTTTTTTACTTCCAACGGGCACCGTAGAAGTTCAGCGGATGTAGAATAAATAAGCCGCAACAAACTTTTTTACTTCCAACACGCACCTTGGGAGTTCAGCGGATGTAGATTACATAAGCCGCAACAAATTTTTTTTACTTCCAACGCGCACCGTAGCAGTTCAGCGGATGTAGATTAAATAAGCCGCCGCAACCTTTTTTTACTTCCAACGCGCACATAGGAGTTCAGCGGTTGTAGATTAACTAAGCCGCAACAAACTTTCTTTTCTTCCAACGCGCACCGTAGGAGTTCAGGGGATGTAAATTAAATAAGACGAAACAAACTTTTTTTAAAGAAATTCCAACGCGCACCGTAGGAGTACAGCGGATGTAGATTAAGTAATACGCAACAAACTTTTTTAACTTCCAACGCGCACCGTAGGAGTTCAGCGGATGTAGATTAAATAAAACGCAAAAAACTTTTTTTTTACTTCCAACGCGCACCGTACGAGTTCAGCGGATATAGATTAAATAAGCCGCAACAAACTTTTTTTACTTCCAACGCGCACCGTAGGAGTTCAGCGGATGTAGATTAAAAAAGACGTAACAAACTTTTTTTACTTCCAACGGGGACCGTAGGAGTTCAGCGGATGTAGAATAAATAAGCCGCAACAAACTTTTATTCTTCCAACACGCACCTTACGAGTTCAGCGGATGTAGATTACATAAGCCGCAACAAATTTTTTTTTACTTCCAACGCGCACCGTAGGAGTTCAGCGGATGTAGATTAAATAAGCCGCAACAAACTCTTTTACTTCCAACGCGCACCGTAGGAGTTCAGCGCATGTAGAATAGAAAAGCCGCAACAAACTTTTTTTTTACTTCCAACGCCATCGTAGGAGTTCAGCGGATGTAGAATAAATAAGACGCAACAACGTTTTTTTACTTCCAACGCGCACCTTACGAGTTCAGCGGATGTAGGTTATTGGCGGTAACAAACATTTTTTTTAATTCCAACACGCACCATAGGAGTTCAGAGGATGTATATTATAGGCCGTAACAAACTTTTTTATTTCCAACGCGCACCGTACGAGTTGAGCGGATGTAGAATAAATAGGCCGCCACAAACTTTTTTTTTACTCCCAACGCGCACCGTAGGAGTTCAGCGGATGTAGATTAAGTAAGACAAAATAAACTTTGTTTACATCCAACGCGCACCGTAGGAGTTCAACGGGTGTAGATTAACTAATCCGCAACAAACTTTCTTTTCTTCCAACGCGCACCTTAGGAGTTCAGGGGATGTAGATTAAATAAGCCGCAACAATTTTTTTTACTTCCAACGCGCACCGTAGGAGTTCAGCGGATGTAGATTAAATGAGGGGCAACCAACTTTTCTTACTTCCAATGCGCACCGTAGGAGTTCAGCGGATGTAGATTAAAAAAGACGCAACAAGCATTTTTTACTTCCAACGCGCACCATAGGAGTTCAGCGGATGTAGATTAAAAAAGACGCAACCAACTTTTTTTACTTCCAACGCGCACCGTAGGAGTTCAGCGGATGTAGATTAAAAAAGACGTAAGAAACTTTTTTTACTTCCAACGGGGACCGTAGGAGTTCAGCGGATGTAGAATAAATAAGCCGCAACAAACTTTTATACTTCCAACACGCACCTTACGAGTTCAGCGGATGTAGATTACATAAGCCGCAACAATTTTTTTTTACTTCCAACGCGCACCGTAGGAGTTCAGGGGATGTAGATTAAATAAGCCGCAACAAACTTTTTTTACTTCCATCGCGCACCGTAGGAGTTCAGCGCATGTAGATTAGAAAAGCCGCAACAAACTTTTTCATTCAAACGCGCACCTTACGAGTTCAGCGGATGTAGATTTTAGGCCGTAACAAACTTTTTTACTTCCAACGCGCACCGTAGAAGTTCAGCGGATGTAGATTAAAAAAGCCGCACCAAACTTTTTTACTTCCAACGCGCACCATAGGAGTTCAGCGGATGTAGATTAAATAAGACGCAACAAACTTTTTTTTACTTCGAATGCGCATCGTAGGAGCTCAGCGGATGTAGAATAAATAAGCCGCAACAAACTTTTACTTCCGACGAGCACCGTAGGAGTTCAGCGGATATAGATTAAATAAGACGCAACAAACTTTTTTACTTCCAACGCGCACCATAGGAGTTCAGCGGATGTAGATTAAATAAGACGCAACAAGCTTATTTTTTACTTCCACCGCGCATCGTAGGAGTTCAGTGGATGTAGATTAAATAAGCCGCAACAAACTTTTTTTACTTCCGACGAGCACCGTAGGAGTTCAGCGGATGTAGATTAAATAAGACGCAACAAACTTTTTTACTTCCAACACGCACCTTAGGAGTTCAGCGGATGTAGATTACATAAGCCGCAACAAATTTTTTTTACTTCCAACGCGCACCGTAGGAGTTCAGCGGATGTAGATTAAATAAGCCGCCACAACCTTTATTTACTTCCAACGCGCACATAGGAGTTCAGCGGTTGTAGATTAACTAAGCCGCAACACACTTTCTTTTCTTCCAACGCGCACCGTAGGAGTTCAGGGGATGTAAATTAAATAAGACGAAACAAACTTTTTTTAAAGAAATTCCAACGCGCACCGTAGGAGTACAGCGGATGTAGAATAAATAATACGCAAAAAACTTTTTTTTACTTCCAACGCGCACCGTACGAGTTCAGCGGATATAGATTAAATAAGCCGCAACAAATTTTTTTTACTTCCAACGCGCACCGTAGGAGTTCAGCGGATGTAGATTAAAAAAGACGTAACAAACTTTTTTTGCTTCCAACGCGCACCGTAGGAGTTCAGCGGATGTAGGTTAAATAAGACGCAACAAACTTTTTTTTTACTTCCAACGCGCACCGTAGGAGTTCAGGGGATGTAGATAAAATAAGCCGCAACAAACTTTTTTTACTTCCAACGCGCACCGTAGGAGGTCAGCGGATGTAGATTAAATGAGGGGCAACCAACGTTTCTTACTTCCAATGCGCACCGTAGGAGTTCAGCGGATGTAGAATAAATAAGACGCAACAAACTTTTTTTTACTTCGATTGCGCATCGTAGGAGTTCAGCGGATGTAGATTAAATAAGCCGCAACAAACTTCTTTTACTTCCGACGAGCACAGTAGGAGTTCAGAGGATGTAGAATAAATAAGCCGCAACTAAATTTTTTTACTTCCAACGCGCACCGTAGGACTACAGCGGATATAGATTAATAAGACGCAACAAACTTTTTTACTTCCACCGCGCATCGTAGGAGTTCAGCGGATGTAGATTAAATAAGCCGCAACAAACTTTTTTTACTTCCGACGAGCACCGTAGGAGTTCAGCGGATGTAGATTAAATAAGACGCAACAAACCTTTTTGCTTCCAACGCGCACCGTAGGAGTTCAGCGGATGTATATTAAATAAGACGCAACACACTTTTTTTACTTCCAACGCGCACCGTAGGAGTTCAGCGGATATAGAATAAATAAGACGCAACAACCTTTTTTTACTTCCAACGGGGACCGTAGGAGTTCAGCGGATGCAGAATAAATAAGCCGCAACAAACTTTTATACTTCCAACACGCACCTTACGAGTTCAGCGGATGTAGATTACATAAGCCGCAACAAATTTTTTTTTACTTCCAACGCGCACCGTAGGAGTTCAGCGGATGTAGATTTTAGGCCGTAACAAACTTTTTTACTTCCAACGCGCACCGTAGAAGTTCAGCGGATGTAGATTAAAAAAGCCGCACCAAACTTTTTTACTTCCAAGGCGCACCATAAGAGTTCAGCGGATGTAGAATAAATAAGCGCAACAACCTTTTTTTACTTCCAACGCGCACCATAGGAGTTCAGCGAATGTAGATTAACTAAGCCGCAACAAACTTTCTTTTCTTCCAACGCGCACCGTAGGAGTTCAGCGGATTTAAATTAAATAAGACGCAACACACTTTTTTTACTTCCAACGCGCACCGCAGGAGTTCAGCGGATATAGAATAAATAAGACGCAACAACCTTTTTTTACTTCCAACGCGCACCGTAGGAGTTCAGCGGATGTAGAATAAATAAGCCGCAACAAACTTTTTTACTTCCAACACGCACCTTAGGAGTTCAGCGGATGTAGATTACATAAGCCGCAACAAATTTTTTTACTTCCAAAGCGCACCATAGGAGTTCAGCGGATGTAGAATAAATAAGCCGCAACAAACTTTTTTTTACTTCCAACGCCATCGTAGGAGTTCAGCGGATGTAGAATAAATAAGACGCAACAACGTTTTTTTACTTCCAACGCGCACCTTACGAGTTCAGCGGATGTAGGTTATTGGCGGTAACAAACATTTTTTTTAATTCCAACACGCACCATAGGAGTTCAGAGGATGTAGATTATAGGCCGTAACAAACTTTTTTATTTCCAACGCGCACCGTACGAGTTGAGCGGATGTAGATTAAATAGGCCGCCACAAACTTTTTTTTACTCCCAACGCGCACCGTAGGAGTTCAGCGGATGTAGATTAAGTAAGACAAAATAAACTTTTTTTTACATCCAACGCGCACCGTAGGAGTTCACCGGGTGTAGATTAACTAATCCGCGACAAACTTTCTTTTCTTCTAACGCGCACCACAGGAGTTCAGGGGATGTAGATTAAATAAGCCGCAACAATTTTTTTTACTTCCAACGCGCACCGTAGGAGTTCAGCGGATGTAGATTAAATGAGGGGCAACCAACTTTTCTTACTTCCAATGCGCACCGTAGGAGTTCAGCGGATGTAGATTAAAAAAGACGCAACAAGCATTTTTTACTTCCAACGCGCACCGTAGGAGTTGAGCGGATGTAGATTAAATAAGACGCAACCAACTTTTTTTACTTCCAACGCGCACCGTAGGAGTTCAGCGGATGTAGATTAAATAAGACGCAACAAACATTTTTACTTCCAAGGCGCACCGTAAGAGTTCAGCGGATGTAGATTAAATAAGCGCAACAATCTTTTTTTACTTCCAACGCGCACCATAGGAGTTCAGCGGATGTAGATTAACTAAGCCGCAACAAACTTTCCTTTCTTCCAACGCGCACCATAGGAGTTCAGCGGATGTAGATTAAATAAGACGCAACAAAGCTTTTTACTTCCAACGCGCACCGTAGGAGTTCAGCGGATTTATATTAAATAAGACGCAACACACTTTTTTTACTTCCAACGCGCACCGTAGGAGTTCAGCAGATATAAAATAAATAAGACGCAACAACCTTTTTTTACTTCAAACGCGCACCGTAGGAGTTCAGCGGATGTAGAATAAATAAGCCGCAACAAACTTTTTTACTTCCAACACGCACCTTAGGAGTTCAGCGGATGTAGATTACATAAGCCGCAACACATTTTTTTACTTCCAAAGCGCACTGTACGAGTTCAGCGGATGTAGATTAAATAAGCCGCAACAAACTTTTTTTACTTCCAACGCGCATCGTAGGAGTTCAGCGCATGTAGATTAGAAAAGCAGCAACAAACTTTTTCATTCAAACGCGCACCTTACGAGTTCAGCGGATGTAGATTTTAGGCCGTAACAAACTTTTTTACTTCCAACGCGCACCGTAGAAGTTCAGCGGATGTAGAATAAAAAAGCCGCAACAAACTTTTTTCATTCAAACGCGCACCTTACGAGTTCAGC
The DNA here is from genome assembly GCA_030143305.2 of Amblyomma americanum. Taxonomy (NCBI): domain Eukaryota; kingdom Metazoa; phylum Arthropoda; class Arachnida; order Ixodida; family Ixodidae; genus Amblyomma; species Amblyomma americanum. The sequence continues at coordinate 37,586 of JARKHS020005156.1, read as the reverse complement.
GGATGTAGATTATAGGCCGTAACAAACTTTTTTGATTCCAACACGCACCATAGGAGTTCAGCCGATGTAGAAAAAAAATGCCGCAACAAACTATCTTTCATTCAAACGCGCACCTTACGAGTTCAGCGGATGTAGATTATGGGCCGTAACAAACTTTTTTTACTTCGAACGCGCACCGTTGGAGTTCAGGAGATGTAGATTAAAAAAGCCGCAACACACTTTTTTCATTCAAACGCGCACATTACGAGTTCAGCGGATGTAGGTTATTGGCGGTAACAAACTTTTTTTCTCCAACGCGCAATGTAGCAGTTCAGTGGATGTAGATTAAATAAGCCGTAACAAACTTTTTTTTACTTGCAACGCGCACCCTATGGCTTCTGCGGATATAGAATAAATAAGCCGCAACAAACTTTTTTTTTACTTCCAACGCGCAGTGTAGAAGTTCAGCGGATGCAGAACATATAAGCCGCAACAAACGTTTTTGTTACTTCAAACGAGCACCTTGCAAGTTCAGCGGATGTGTAGTATAGGCCGTAGCAAATTTTTTTTACTTCCAGGGCGCACCATAGGAGTTCGGCAGATGTAGATTAAATAAGCCGCCACAAACTTTTTTTACTTCCAACGCACACATAGGAGTTCAGCGGTTGTAGATTAACTAAGCAGCAACAAACTTTCTTTTCTTCCAACGCGCACCGTAGGAGTTCAGGGGATGTAAATTAAATAAGACGAAACAAACTTTTTTTAAAGAAATTCCAACGCGCACAGTAGGAGTACAGCGGATGTAGATAAAATAATACGCAACAAACTTTTTTAACTTCCAACGCGCACCGTAGGAGTTCAGCGGATGTAGATTAAATAAAACGCAAAAAACTTTTTTTACTTCCAACGCGCACCGTAGGAGTTCAGCGGATGTAGATTAGAAAAGACGTAACAAACTTTTTTTTACTTCCAACGCGCACCGTAGGAGTTCAGGGGATGTAGATAAAATAGGCCGCAACAAACTTTGTTTACTTCCAACGCGCACCGTAGGAGTAAAGCGGATGTAGATTAAATAAGACGCAACAAACTTTTTTACTTCCAACGCGCACCGTAGGATTTCAGCGGATGTAGATTAAAAAAGACGCAACAAACTTTTTTTTACTTCGAATGCGCATCGTAGGAGTTCAGCGGATGTAGATTAAATAAGCCGCAACAAACTTCTTTTACTTCCGACGAGCACCGTAGGAGTTCAGGGGATGTAGATTAAATAAGCCGCAACTAAATTTTTTTACTTCCAACGCGCACCGTAGGAGTACAGCGGATATAGATTAAATAAGACGCAACAAACTTTTTTACTTCCAACGCGCACCATAGGAGTTCAGCGGATGTAGATTAAATAAGACGCAACAAGCTTTTTTTTTTACTTTCACCGCGTATCGTAGGAGTTCAGCGGATGTAGATTAAATAAGCCGCAACAAACTTTTCTTACTTCCGACGAGCACCGTAGGAGTTCAGCGGATGTAGATTAAATAAGACGCAACAAACCTTTTTGCTTCCAACGCGCACCGTAGGAGTTCAGCGGATGTATATTAAATAAGACGCAACACACTTTTTTTACTTCCAACGCGCACCGTAGGAGTTCAGCGGATATAGAATAAATAAGACGCAACAACCTTTTTTTACTTCTAACGGGCACCGTAGAAGTTCAGCGGATGTAGAATAAATAAGCCGCAACAAACTTTTTTACTTCCAACACGCACCTTAGGAGTTCAGCGGATGTAGATTACATAAGCCGCAACAAATTTTTTTTACTTCCAACGCGCACCGTAGGAGTTCAGCGGATGTAGATTAAATAAGCCGCCACAACCTTTTTTACTTCCAACGCGCACATAGGAGTTCAGCGGTTGTAGATTAACTAAGCCGCAACAAACTTTCTTTTCTTCCAACGCGCACCGTAGGAGTTCAGGGGATGTAAATTAAATAAGACGAAACAAACTTTTTTTAAAGAAATTCCAACGCGCACAGTAGGAGTACAGCGGATGTAGATTAAATAATACGCAACAAACATTTTTAACTTCCAACGCGCACCGTAGGAGTTCAGCGGATGTAGAATAAATAAAACGCAAAAAACTTTTTTTACTTCCAACGCGCACCGTAGGAGTTCAGCGGATGTAGATTAGAAAAGACGTAACAAACTTTTTTTTTACTTCCAACGCGCACCGTAGGAGTTCAGGGGATGTAGATAAAATAAGCCGCAACAAACTTTGTTTACTTCCAACGCGCACCGTAGGAGTAAAGCGGATGTAGATTAAATAAGACGCAACAAACTTTTTTACTTCCAACGCGCACCGTAGGAGTTCAGCGGATGTAGATTAAATAAGACGCAACAAACTTTTTTTTACTTCGAATGCGCATCGTAGGAGTTCAGCGGATGTAGATTAAATAAGCCGCAACAAACTTCTTTTACTTCCGACGAGCACCGTAGGAGTTCAGGGAATGTAGATTAAATAAGCCGCAACTAAATTTTTTTACTTCCAACGCGCACCGTAGGAGTACAGCGGATATAAATTAAATAAGACGCAACAAACTCTTTTACTTCCAACGCGCACCATAGGAGTTCAGCGGATGTAGATTAAATAAGACGCAACAAGCTTTTTTTTTTACTTCCACAGCGCATCGTAGGAGTTCAGCGGATGTAGATTAAATCGGCCGCAACAAACTTTTTTTACTTCCGACGAGCACCGTAGGAGTTCAGCGGATGTAGATTAAATAAGACGCAACAAACCTTTTTGCTTCCAACGCGCACCGTAGGAGTTCAGCGGATGTATATTAAATAAGACGCAACACACTTTTTTTACTTCCAACGCGCACCGTAGAGGTTCAGCGGATATAGAATAAATAAGACGCAACAACCTTTTTTTACTTCCAACGAGCACCGTAGAAGTTCAGCGGATGTAGAATAAATAAGCCGCAACAAACTTTTTTACTTCCAACACGCACCTTGGGAGTTCAGCGGATGTAGATTACATAAGCCGCAACAAATTTTTTTTACTTCCAACGCGCACCGTAGCAGTTCAGCGGATGTAGAATAAATAAGCCGCCGCAACCTTTTTTTACTTCCAACGCGCACATAGGAGTTCAGCGGTTGTAGATTAACTAAGCCGCAACAAACTTTCTTTTCTTCCAACGCGCACCGTAGGAGTTCAGGGGATGTAAATTAAATAAGACGAAACAAACTTTTTTTAAAGAAATTCCAACGCGCACCGTAGGAGTACAGCGGATGTAGATTAAGTAATACGCAACAAACTTTTTTAACTTCCAACGCGCACCGTAGGAGTTCAGCGGATGTAGATTAAATAAAACGCAAAAAACTTTTTTTTTACTTCCAACGCGCACCGTACGAGTTCAGCGGATATAGATTAAATAAGCCGCAACAAACTTTTTTTACTTCCAACGCGCACCGTAGGAGTTCAGCGGATGTAGATTAAAAAAGACGTAACAAACTTTTTTTACTTCCAACGGGGACCGTAGGAGTTCAGCGGATGTAGAATAAATAAGCCGCAACAAACTTTCTTTTCTTCCAACGCGCACCATAGGAGTTCAGGGGATGTAGATTAAATAAGCCGCAACAAACTTTTTTACTTCCAACACGCACCTTAGGAGTTCAGCGGATGTAGATTACATAAGCTGCAACAACTTTTTTTACTTCCAAAGCGCACCATAGGAGTTCAGCGGATGTAGATTAAATAAGCCGCAACAAACTTTTTTTTTACTTCCAACGCCATCGTAGGAGTTCAGCGGATGTAGAATAAATAAGACGCAACAACGTTTTTTTACTTCCAACGCGCACCTTACGAGTTCAGCGGATGTAGGTTATTGGCGGTAACAAACATTTTTTTTAATTCCAACACGCACCATAGGAGTTCAGAAGATGTAGATTATAGGCCGTAACAAACTTTTTTATTTCCAACGCGCACCGTACGAGTTGAGCGGATGTAGAATAAATAGGCCGCCACAAACTTTTTTTTTACTCCCAACGCGCACCGTAGGAGTTCAGCGGATGTAGATTAAGTAAGACAAAATAAACTTTGTTTACATCCAACGCGCACCGTAGGAGTTCAACGGGTGTAGATTAACTAATCCGCAACAAACTTTCTTTTCTTCCAACGCGCACCATAGGAGTTCAGGGGATGTAGATTAAATAAGCCGCAACAATTTTTTTTACTTCCAACGCGCACCTTAGGAGTTCAGCGGATGTAGAATAAATGAGGGGCAACCAACTTTTCTTACTTCCAATGCGCACCGTAGGAGTTCAGCGGATGTAGATTAAAAAAGACGCAACAAGCATTTTTTACTTCCAACGCGCACCATAGGAGTTCAGCGGATGTAGATTAAATAAGACGCAACCAACTTTTTTTACTTCCAACGCGCACCGTAGGAGTTCATGGATGTAGATTAAATAAGACGCAACAAACATTTTTACTTCCAAGGCGCACCGTAAGAGTTCAGCGGATGTAGATTAAATAAGCACAACAATCTTTTTTTACTTCCAACGCGCACCATAGGAGTTCAGCGGATGTAGATTAACTAAGCCGCAGCAAACTTTCCTTTCTTCCAACGCGCACCATAAGAGTTCAGCGGATGTAGATTAAATAAGACGCAACAAAGCTTTTTACTTCCAACGCGCACCGTAGGAGTTCAGCGGATTTATAATAAATAAGACGCAACACACTTTTTTTACTTCCAACGCGCACCGTAGGAGTTCAGCAGATATAGAATAAATAAGACGCAACAACCTTTTTTTACTTCCAACGCGCACCGTAGGAGTTCAGCGGATGTAGAATAAATAAGCCACAACAAACTTTTTTACTTCCAACACGCACCTTAGGAGTTCAGCGGATGTAGATTAAATAAAACGCAAAAAACTTTTTTTTACTTCCAACGCGCACCGTACGAGTTCAGCGGATATAGATTAAATAAGCCGCAACAAACTTTTTTTACTTCCAACGCGCACCGTAGGAGTTCAGCGGATGTAGATTAAAAAAGACGTAAGAAACTTTTTTTACTTCCAACGGGGACTGTAGGAGTTCAGCGGATGTAGAATAAATAAGCCGCAACAAACATTTATACTTCCAACACGCACCTTACGAGTTCAGCGGATGTAGATTACATAAGCCGCAACAAATTTTTTTTACTTCCAACGCGCACCGTAGGAGTTCAGCGGATGTAGATTAAATAAGCCGCAACAAACTTTTTTTACTTCCATCGCGCACCGTAGGAGTTCAGCGGATGTAGATTAAATAAGACGCAACAAACATTTTTACTTCCAAGGCGCACCGTAAGAGTTCAGCGGATGTAGATTAAATAAGCGCAACAATCTTTTTTTACTTCCAACGCGCACCATAGGAGTTCAGCGGATGTAGATTAACTAAGCCGCAACAAACTTTCCTTTCTTCCAACGCGCACCATAGGAGTTCAGCGGATGTAGATTAAATGAGGGGCAACCAACTTTTCTTACTTCCAATGCGCACCGTAGGAGTTCAGCGGATGTAGATTAAAAAAGACGCAACAAGCATTTTTTACTTCCAACGCGCACCGTAGGAGTTCAGCGGATGTAGATTAAATAAGACGCAACCAACTTTTCTTACTTCCAATGCGCACCGTAGGAGTTCAGCGGATGTAGATTAAAAAAGACGCAACAAGCATTCTTTACTTCCAACGCGCACCGTAGGAGTTCAGCGGATGTAGATTAAATAAGACGCAACCAACTTTTTTTACTTCCAAGGCGCACCGTAAGAGTTCAGCGGATGTAGATTAAATAAGCGCAACAATCTTTTTTTACTTCCAACGCGCACCATAGGAGTTCAGCGGATGTAGATTAACTAAGCCGCAACAAACTTTCCTTTCTTCCAACGCGCACCATAGGAGTTCAGCGGATGTAGATTAAATAAGACGCAACAAAGCTTTTTACTTCCAACGCGCACCGTAGGAGTTCAGCAGATATAGAATATATAAGACGCAACAACCTTTTTTTACTTCCAACGCGCACCGTAGGAGTTCAGCGGATGTAGAATAAATAAGCCGCAACAAACTTTTTTACTTCCAACACGCACCTTAGGAGTTCAGCGGATGTAGATTACATAAGCCGCAACAAATTTTTTTACTTCCAAAGCGCACCGTAGGAGTTCAGCGGATGTAGAATAAATAAGCCGCAACAAACTTTTTTTACTTCCAACGCGCATCGTAGGAGTTCAGCGCATGTAGATTAGAAAAGCAGCAACAAACTTTTTTCATTCAAACGCGCACCTTACGAGTTCAGCGGATGTAGATTTTAGGCCGTAACAAACTTTTTTACTTCCAACGCGCACAGTAGAAGTTCAGCGGATGTAGAATAAAAAAGCCGCAACAAACTTTTTTCATTCAAACGCGCACCTTACGAGTTCAGCGGATGTAGATTATAGGCCGTAACAAACTTTTTTGATTCCAACACGCACCATAGGAGTTCAGCCGATGTAGAAAAAAAATGCCGCAACAAACTATCTTTCATTCAAACGCGCACCTTACGAGTTCAGCGGATGTAGATTATGGGCCGTAACAAACTTTTTTTACTTCCAACGCGCACCGTAGGAGTTCAGGAGATGTAGATTAAAAAAGCCGCAACACACTTTTTTCATTCAAACGCGCACATTACGAGTTCAGCGGATGTAGGTTATTGGCGGTAACAAACTTTTTTCTCCAACGCGCAATGTAGCAGTTCAGTGGATGTAGATTAAATAAGCCGTAACAAACTTTTTTTACTTGCAACGCGCACCCTATGGCTTCTGCGGATATAGAATAAATAAGCCGCAACAAACTTTTTTTTACTTCCAACGCGCACTGTAGAAGTTCAGCGGATGCAGAACATATAGGCCGCAACAAACATTTTGTTACTTCAAACGAGCACCTTGCAAGTTCAGCGGATGTGTAGTATAGGCCGTAGCAAACTTTTTTTTACTTCCAGGGCGCACCATAGGAGTTCGGCAGATGTAGAATAAATAAGCCGCCACAAACTTTTTTTACTTCCAACGCACACATAGGAGTTCAGCGGTTGTAGATTAACTAAGCAGCAACAAACTTTCTTTTCTTCCAACGCGCACCGTAGGAGTTCAGGTGATGTAAATTAAATAAGACGAAACAAACTTTTTTTAAAGAAATTGCAACGCGCACAGTAGGAGTACAGCGGATGTAGATTAAATAAAACGCAAAAACTTTTTTTACTTCCAACGCGCACCGTAGGAGTTCAGCGGATGTAGATTAGAAAAGACGTAACAAACTTTTTTTTACTTCCAACGCGCACTGTAGGAGTTCAGGGGATGTAGATAAAATAAGCCGCAACAAACTTTGTTTACTTCCAACGCGCACCGTAGGAGTAAAGCGGATGTAGATTAAATAAGACGCAACAAACTTTTTTACTTCCAACGCGCACCGTAGGAGTTCAGCGGATGTAGATTAAATAAGACGCAACAAACTTTTTTTTACTTCTAATGCGCATCGTAGGAGTTCAGCGGATGTAGATTAAATAACCCGCAACAAACTTCTTTTACTTCCGACGAGCACTGTAGGAGTTCAGGGGATGTAGATTAAATAAGCCGCAACTAAATTTTTTTACTTCCAACGCGCACCGTAGGAGTACAGCGGATATAGAATAAATAAGACGCAACAAACTTTTTTACTTCCAACGCGCACCATAGGAGTTCAGCGGATGTAGATTAAATAAGACGCAACAAGCTTTTTTTTTTACTTCCACCGCGCATCGTAGGAGTTCAGCGGATGTAGATTAAATAAGCCGCAACAAACTTTTCTTACTTCCGACGAGCACCGTAGGAGTTCAGCGGATGTAGATTAAATAAGACGCAACAAACCTTTTTGCTTCCAACGCGCACCGTAGGAGTTCAGCGGATGTATATTAAATAAGACGCAACACACTTTTTTTACTTCCAACGCGCACCGTAGGAGTTCAGCGGATATAGAATAAATAAGACGCAACAACCTTTTTTTACTTCCAACGGGCACCGTAGAAGTTCAGCGGATGTAGAATAAATAAGCCGCAACAAACTTTTTTACTTCCAACACGCACCTTAGGAGTTCAGCGGATGTAGATTACATAAGCCGCAACAAATTTTTTTTACTTCCAACGCGCACCGTATGAGTTCAGCGGATGTAGATTAAATAAGCCGCCACAACCTTTTTTTACTTCCAACGCGCACATAGGAGTTCAGCGGTTGTAGATTAACTAAGCCGCAACAAACTTTCTTTTCTTCCAACGCGCACCGTAGGAGTTCAGGGGATGTAAATTAAATAAGACGAAACAATCTTTTTTTAAAGAAATTCCAACGCGCATCGTAGGAGTACAGCGGATGTAGAATAAATAATACGCAACAAACTTTTTTAACTTCCAACGCGCACCGTAGGAGTTCAGCGGATGTAGATTAAATAAAACGCAAAAAACTTTTTTTTTGCTTCCAACGCGCACCGTACGAGTTCAGCGGATATAGATTAAATAAGCCGCAACAAACGTTTTTTACTTCCAACGCGCACCGTAGGAGTTCAGCGGATGTAGATTAAAAAAGACGTAACTTTTTTTACTTCCAACGCGCACCGTAGGAGTTCAGCGGATGTAGGTTAAATAAGACGCAACAAACTTTTTTTTTACTTCCAACGCGCACCGTAGGAGTTCAGGGGATGTAGATAAAATAAGCCGCAACAAACTTTTTTTACTTCCAACGCGCACCGTAGGAGTTCAGCGGATGTAGATTAAATGAGGGGCAACCAACTTTTCTTACTTCCAATGCGCACCGTCGGAGTTCAGCGGATGTAGAATAAATAAGCCGCAACAAACTTTTTTTACTTCCGACGAGCACCGTAGGAGTTCAGCGGATGTAGATTAAATAAGACGCAACAAACCTTTTTACTTCCAACGCGCACCGTAGGAGTTCAGCGGATATAGAATAAATAAGACGCAACAACCTTTTTTTACTTCCAACGGGGACCGTAGGAGTTCAGCGGATGTAGAATAAATAAGCCGCAACAAACTTTTATACTTCCAACACGCCCTTTACGAGTTCAGCGGATGTAGATTACATAAGCCGCAACAAATTTTTTTTACTTCCAACGCGCACCGTAGGAGTTCAGCGGATGTAGATTAAATAAGCCGCAACAAACTTTTTTTACTTCCAACGCGCACCGCAGGAGTTCAGCGCATGTAGATTAGAAAAGCCGCAACAAACTTTTTTCATTCAAACGCGCACCTTACGAGTTCAGCGGATGTAGATTTTAGGCCGTAACAAACTTTTTTACTTCCAACGCGCACCGTAGAAGTTCAGCGGATGTAGATTAAAAAGCCGCACCAAACTTTTTTACTTCCAAGGCGCACCGTAAGAGTTCAGCGGATGTAGATTAAATAGGCGCAACAACCTTTTTTTACTTCCAACGCGCACCATAGGAGTTCAGCGAATGTAGATAACTAAGCCGCAACAAACTTTCTTTTCTTCCAACGCGCACCGTAGGAGATCAGCGGATTTAAATTAAATAAGACGCAACACACTTTTTTTACTTCCAACGCGCACCGTAGGAGTTCAGCGGATATAGAATAAATAGGAAGCAACAACCTTTTTTTACTTCCAACGCGCACCGTAGGAGTTCAGCGGATGTAGAATAAATAAGCCGCAACAAACTTTTTTACTTCCAACACGCACCTTAGGAGTTCAGCGGATGTAGATTACATAAGCTGCAACAACTTTTTTTACTTCCAAAGCGCACCATAGGAGTTCGGCAGATGTAGATTAAAAAAGCCGCCACAAACTTTTTTACTTCCAACGCGCACATAGGAGTTCAGCGGATGTAGATTAAATAAGCCGCAACAAACTTTCTTTTCTTCCAACGCGCACCGATGGAGTTCAGCGGATGTAGATTAAATAAGACGCAACAAACTTTTTCTTACTTCCAACGCGCATCGTAGGAGTTCAGCGGATGTAGGTAAAATAAGCCGCAACAAACGTTTTTTACTTCCGACGAGCGCCGTAGGAGTTCAGCGGATGTGGATTAATTAAGACGTAACAAACTTTTTTACTTCCAACGCGCACCGTAGGAGTTCAACGGATGTAGATTAAATAACACGCAACAAAATTTTTTCATTCAAACCCGCACATTACGAGTTCAGCGGATGTAGGTTATTGGCGGTAACAAATTTTTTTTAATTCCAACACGCACCATGGGAGTTCAGAGGATGTAGATTATAGGCCGTAACAAACTTTTTTGTTTTCCAACGCGCACCGTACGAGTTGAGCGGATGTAGATTAAATAGGCCGCAACAAACTTTTTTTTACTCCCAACGCGCACAGTAGGAGTTCAGCGGATGTAGTTTAAATAAAACGAAATAAACTTTTTTTACATCCAACGCGTACCGTAGGAGTTCAACGGCTGTAGATTAACTAAGCCGCAACAAACTTTCTTTTCTTCCAACGCGCACCATAGGAGTTCAGGGGATGTAGATTAAATAAGCCGCAACAAACTTTTTCATTCAAACGCGCACCTTACGAGTTCAGCGGATGTAGATTATGGGCCGTAACGAACTTTTTTTACTTCCAACGCGCACCGTAGGAGTTCAGGAGATGTAGATTAAAAAAGCCGCAACACACTTTTTTCATTCAAACGCGCACATTACGAGTGTACCGGATGTAGGTTATTGGCGGTAACAAACTTTTTTTTTCTCCAACGCGCAATGTAGCAGTTCAGCGGATGTATAATAAATAAGCCGTAACAAACTTTTTTTTACTTGCAACGCGCACCCTATGGCTTCTGTGGATATAGAATAAATAAGCCGCAACAAACTTTTTTTACTTCCAACGCGCACTGTAGAAGTTCAGCGGATGTAGAGTAAATAAGCCGCAACAATTTTTTTTTACTTCCAACGCGCACCGAATGAGTTCAGCGGATGCAGAACATATAAGCCGCAGCAAACGTTTTTCTTACTTCAAACGCGCACCTTAAAAGTTCAGCGGATGTGTAGTATAGGCCGTAGCAAACTTTTTTTTTACTTCCAGGGCGCACCATAGGAGTTCGGCAGATGTAGATTAAATAAGCCGCCACAAACTTTTTTTACTTCCAACGCGCACCGTAGGAGTTCAGCGGATGTAGATTAAAAAAGACGTAACAGCCTTTTTTTACTTCCAACGCGCACCGTAGGAGTTCGGCGGATGTAGGTTAAATAAGACGCAACAAACTTTTTTTTTACTTCCAACGCGCACCGTAGGAGTTCAGGGGATGTAGATAAAATAAGCCGCAACAAACTTTTTTTACTTCCAACGCGCACCGTAGGAGTAAAGCGGATGTAGATTAAATAAGACGCAACAAACTTTTTTACTTCCAACGCGCACCATAGGAGTTCAGCGGATGTAGAATAAATAAGACGCAACAAACTTTTTTTTACTTCGATTGCGCATCGTAGGAGTTCAGCGGATGTAGAATAAATAAGCCGCAACAAACTTCTTTTACTTCCGACGAGCACCGTAGGAGTTCAGAGGATGTAGATTAAATAAGCCGCAACTAAATTTTTTTACTTCCAACGCGCACCGTAGGACTACAGCGGATATAGATTAATAAGACGCAACAAACTTTTTTACTTCCAACGCGCACCATAGGAGTTCAGCGGATGTAGATTAAATAAGACGCAACAAGCTTTTTTTTTACTTCCACCGCGCATCGTAGGAGTTCAGCGGATGTAGATTAAATAAGCCGCAACAAACTTTTTTTACTTCCGACGAGCACCGTAGGAGTTCAGCGGATGTAGATTAAATAAGACACAACAAACCTTTTTGCTTCCAACGCGCACCGTAGGAGTTCAGCGGATGTATATTAAATAAGACGCAACACACTTTTTTTACTTCCAACGCGCACCGTAGGAGTTCAGCGGATATAAAATAAATAAGACGCAACAACCTTTTTTTACTTCCAACGGGGACCGTAGGGGTTCAGCGGATGTAGAATAAATAAGCCGCAACAATCTTTTATACTTCCAACACGCACCTTACGAGTTCAGCGGATGTAGATTACATAAGCCGCAACAAATTTTTTTTACTTCCAACGCGCACCGTAGGAGTTCAGCGGATGTAGATTAACTAAGCCGCAACAAACTTTCTTTTCTTCCAACGCGCACCGTAGGAGTACAGCGGATGTAGATTAAATAAGCCGCAACAAACTTTCTTTTCTTCCAACGCGCACCGATGGAGTTCAGCGGATGTAGATTAAATAAGACGCAACAAACTTTTTCTTACTTCCAACGCGCATCGTAGGAGTTCAGCGGATGTAGGTAAAATAAGCCGCAACAAACGTTTTTTACTTCCGACGAGCGCCGTAGGAGATCAGCGGATGTGGAATAATTAAGACGTAACAAACTTTTTTACTTCCAACGCGCACCGTAGGAGTTCAGCGGATGTAGATTAAATAACACGCAACAAAATTTTTTCATTCAAACCCGCACATTACGAGTTCAGCGGATGTAGGTTATTGGCGGTAACAAACTTTTTTTTAATTCCAACACGCACCATGGGAGTTCAGAGGATGTAGATTATAGGCCGTAACAAACTTTTTTGTTTTCCAACGCGCACCGTACGAGTTGAGCGGATGTAGATTAAATAGGCCGCAACAAACTTTTTTTTACTCCCAACGCGCACAGTAGGAGTTCAGCGGATGTAGTTTAAATAAAACGAAATAAACTTTTTTTACATCCAACGCGTACCGTAGGAGTTCAACGGCTGTAGATTAACTAAGCCGCAACAAACTTTCTTTTCTTCCAACGCGCACCATAGGAGTTCAGGGGATGTAGATTAAATAAGCCGCAACAAACTTTTTCATTCAAACGCGCACCTTACGAGTTCAGCGGATGTAGATTATGGGCCGTAACGAACTTTTTTACTTCCAACGCGCACCGTAGGAGTTCAGGAGATGTAGATTAAAAAAGCCGCAACACACTTTTTTCATTCAAACGCGCACATTACCAGTGTACCGGATGTAGGTTATTGGCGGTAACAAACTTTTTTTTTCTCCAACGCGCAATGTCGCAGTTCAGCGGATGTATAATAAATAAGCCGTAACAAACTTTTTTTTACTTGCAACGCGCACCCTATGGCTTCTGTGGATATAGAATAAATAAGCCGCAACAAACTTTTTTTACTTCCAACGCGCACTGTAGAAGTTCAGCGGATGTAGAGTAAATAAGCCGCAACAATTTTTTTTTACTTCCAACGCGCACCGAATGAGTTCAGCGGATGCAGAACATATAAGCCGCAACAAACGTTTTTCTTACTTCAAATGCGCACCTTAAAAGTTCAGCGGATGTGTAGTATAGGCCGTAGCAAACTTTTTTTTTACTTCCAGGGCGCACCATAGGAGTTCGGCAGATGTAGATTAAATAGGCCGCCACAAACTTTTTTACTTCCAATGCGCACCGTAGGAGTTCAGCGGATGTAGATTAAAAAAGACGTAACAGCCTTTTTTTACTTCCAACGCGCACCGTAGGAGTTCAGCGGATGTAGGTTAAATAAGACGCAACAAACTTTTTTTTTACTTCCAACGCGCACCGTAGGAGTTCAGGGGATGTAGATAAAATAAGCCGCAACAAACTTTTTTTACTTCCAACGCGCACCGTAGGAGTAAAGCGGATGTAGATTAAATAAGACGCAACAAACTTTTTTACTTCCAACGCGCACCATAGGAGTTCAGCGGATGTAGAATAAATAAGACGCAACAAACTTTTTTTTACTTCGATTGCGCATCGTAGGAGTTCAGCGGATGTAGAATAAATAAGCCGCAACAAACTTCTTTTACTTCCGACGAGCACCGTAGGAGTTCAGAGGATGTAGATTAAATAAGCCGCAACTAAATTTTTTTACTTCCAACGCGCACCGTAGGACTACAGCGGATATAGATTAATAAGACGCAACAAACTTTTTTACTTCCAACGCGCACCATAGGAGTTCAGCGGATGTAGATTAAATAAGACGCAACAAGCTTTTTTTTACTTCCACCGCGCATCGTAGGAGTTCAGCGGATGTAGATTAAATAAGCCGCAACAAACTTTTTTTACTTCCGACGAGCACCGTAGGAGTTCAGCGGATGTAGATTAAATAAGACGCAACAAACCTTTTTGCTTCCAACGCGCACCGTAGGAGTTCAGCGGATGTATATTAAATAAGACGCAACACACTTTTTTTACTTCCAACGCGCACCGTAGGAGTTCAGCGGATATAGAATAAATAAGACGCAACAACCTTTTTTTACTTCCAACGGGGACCGTAGGAGTTCAGCGGATGTAGAATAAATAGGCCGCAACAAACTTTTTTTTTACTTCCAACGCCATCGTAGGAGTTCAGCGGATGTAGAATAAATAAGACGCAACAACGTTTTTTTACTTCCAACGCGCACCTTACGAGTTCAGCGGATGTAGGTTATTGGCGGTAACAAACATTTTTTTTAATTCCAACACGCACCATAGGAGTTCAGAGGATGTAGATTATAGGCCGTAACAAACTTTTTTATTTCCAACGCGCACCGTACGAGTTGAGCGGATGTAGATTAAATAGGCCGCCACAAACTTTTTTTTTACTCCCAACGCGCACCGTAGGAGTTCAACGGGTGTAGATTACCTAATCCGCAACAAACTTTCTTTTCTTCCAACGCGCAATAGGAGTTCAGGGGATGTAGATTAAATAAGCCGCAACAATTTTTTTACTTCCAACGCGCACCGTAGGAGTTCAGCGGATGTAGATTACCTAATCCGCAACCAACTTTCTTTTCTTCCAACGCGCACCATAGGAGTTCAGGGGATGTAGATTAAATAAGCCGCAACAATTTTTTTTACTTCCAACGCGCACCGTAGGAGTTCAGCGGATGTAGATTAAATGAGGGGCAACCAACTTTTCTTACTTCCAATGCGCACCGTAGGAGTTCAGCGGATGTAGATTAAAAAAGACGCAACAAGCTTTTTTTACTTCCAACGCGCACCGTAGGAGTTCAGCGGATGTAGATTAAATAAGACGCAACCAACTTTTTTTACTTCCAACGCGCACCGTAGGAGTTCAGCGGATGTAGATTAAATAAGACGCAACAAACATTTTTACTTCCAAGGCGCACCGTAAGAGTTCAGCGGATGTAGATTAAATAAGTGCAACAATCTTTTTTTACTTCCAACGCGCACCTTAGGAGTTCAGCGGATGTAGATTAACTAAGCCGCAACAAACTTTCCTTTCTTCCAACGCGCACCATAGGAGTTCAGCGGATGTAGATTAAATAAGACGCAACAAAGCTTTTTACTTCCAACGCGCACCGTAGGACTTCAGCGGATTTATATTAAATAAGACGCAACACACTTTTTTTACTTCCAACGCGCACCGTAGGAGTTCAGCAGATATAGAATAAATAAGTCGCAACAACCTTTTTTACTTCCAACGCGCACCGTAGGAGTTCAGCGGATGTAGAATAAATAAGCCGCAACAAACTTTTTTACTTCCAGCACGCACCTTAGGAGTTCAGCGGATGTAGATTACATAAGCCGCAACAAATTTTTTTACTTATAAGCGCACCGTAGGAGTTCAACGGATGTAGATTAAATAAGCCGCAACAAACTTTTTTTTACTTCCAACATCCATCGTAGGAGTTCAGCGGATGTAGAATAAATAAGACGCAACAACCTTTTTTTACTTCCAACGCGCACCGTAGGAGTTCAGCGGATGTAGATTAAATAAGCCGCAACAAACCTTTTACTTCCAACGCGCATCGTAGGAGTTCAGCGCATGTAGATTAGAAAAGCAGCAACAAACTTTTTTCATTCAAACACGCACCTTACGAGTTCAGCGGATGTAGATTTTAGGCCGTAACAAACTTTTTTACTTCCAACGCGCACCGTAGAAGTTCAGCGGATGTAGATTAAAAAAGCCGCAACAAACTTTTTTCATTCAAACGCGCACCTTACGAGTTCAGCGGTTGTAGATTATAGGCCGTAAAAAACTTTTTTGATTCCAACACGCACCATAGGAGTTCAGCGGATGTAGAAAAAAATGCCGCAACAAACTTTCTTTCATTCAAACGCGCACCTTACGAGTTCAGCGGATGTAGATTATGGGCCGTAACAAACGTTTTTTACTTCCAACGCGCACCGTAGGAGTTCTGGGGATGTAGATAAAATAAGCCGCAACAAACTTTTTTTACTTCCAACGCGCACCGTAGGAGTTCAGCGGATGTAGATTAAATAAGACGCAACAAACTTTTTTTTACTTCGAATGCGCATCGTAGGAGTTCAGCGGATGTAGATTAAATAAGCCGCAACAAACTTCTTTTACTTCCGACGAGCACCGTAGGAGTTCAGGGGATGTATGTTAAATAAGCTGCAACTAAATTTTTTTACTTCCAACGCGCACCATAGGAGTTCAGCGGATGTAGATTAAATAAGACGCAACAAACTTTTTTTTTACTTCCACCGCGCATCGTAGGAGTTCAGCGGATGTAGAATAAATAAGCCGCAACAAACTTTTTTTACTTCCGACGAGCACCGTAGGAGTTCAGCGGATATAGAATAAATAGGACGCAACAACCTTTTTTTACTTCCAACGCGCACCGTAGGAGTTCAGCGCATGTAGATTAGAAAAGCCGCAACAAACTTTTTTCATTCAAACGCGCACCTTACGAGTTCAGCGGATGTAGATTTTAGGCCGTAACAAACTTTTTTACTTCCAACGCGCACCGTAGAAGTTCAGCGGATGTAGATTAAAAAGCCGCACCAAACTTTTTTAATTCAAACGCGCACCTACGAGTTCAGCGGATGTAGATTATAGGCCGTAACAAACTTTTTTGATTCCAACACGCACCATAGGAGTTCAGCGGATGTAGATTAAACAAGCCGCAACAAACTTTTCTACTTCAGACGCGCACTGTACGAGTTCAAGGGATGTAGATAAAATAATCCGCAACAAACTTTTTTTTACTTCCAACGCGCACAGTACGGCTTCAACGGATATAGAATAAATAGGCCGCAACAAACTTTTTTTCCCTCCGATGCGCACTGTAGAAGTTCAGCGGGTGTAGATTAAATAAGCCGTAACAAACTTTTTTTTACTTCCAACGCGGACCCTACGGTTTCAGCGGATATAGATTAAATAAGCCGCAACAAACTTTTTTTCTCCAACGCGCACTGTAGCAGTTCAGCGGATGTAGATTAAATAAGCCGTAACAAACTTTTTTTTACTTGCAACGCGCATCCTATGGCTTCTGCGGATATAGAATAAATAAGCCGCAACAAACTTTTTTTTACTTCCAACGCGCACTGTAGTAGTTCAGCGGATGTAGAGTAAATAAGCCGCAACAATTTTTTTTACATCCAACGCGCACCGGCTGAGTTCAGGGGATGCAGAACATTTAGGCCGCAACAAACGTTTTTGTTACTTCAAACGCGCACCTTACAAGTTCAGCGGATGTGTTGTATAGGCCGTAGCAAACATTTTTTTCAACTTCCAGGGCGCACCATAGGAGTTCGGCAGATGTAGATTAAATAAGCCGCCACAAACTTTTTTACTTCCAACGTGCACATAGGAGTTCAGCGGATGTAGATTAAATGAGCCGCAACAAACTTTCTTTTGTTCCAACGCGCACCGTAGGAGTTCAGCGGATGTAGATTAAATAAGACGCAACAAACTTTTTTAATTCCAACGCACACTGTAGGAGTACAGGGGATGTATATTAAATAAGACGCAACAAACTTTTTTTACTTCCAACGCGCACCATAGGAGTTCAACGGATGTAGATTAAATAGAACGTAAAAAACTTTTTTTTACTTCCAACGCGCACCGTAGGGGTTCAGCGGATATAGATTAAATAAGCCGCTACAAACTTTTTTTACTTCCAACGCGCACCGTAGGAGTTCAGCGGATGTAGAATAAAAAAGACGTAACAAACTTTTTTTACTTCCAACGCGCACAGTAGGAGTTCAGCGGATGTAGATTAAATAAGCCGCAAGAAATGTTTTTTGTACATCCAACGCGCACCGTACGAGTTTAGCGGATGTAGATTAAATAAGCCGCAACAAATGTTTCTTTTACTTCCAACGCGCACCATAGGAGTTCAGCGGATCTAGATTAACTAAGCCGCAACAAACTTTCTTTTCTTCCAACGCGCACCGTAGGAGTACAGCGGATGTAGATTAAATAAGCAGCAACAAACTTTATTTTCTTCCAACGCGCACCGTAGGAGTTCAGCGGATGTAAATAAATAAGACGCAACAAACTTTTTCTTACTTCCAACGCGCATCGTAGGAGTTCAGCGGATGTAGGTAAAATAAGCCGCAACAAACGTTTTTTACTTCCGACGAGCACCGTAGGAGTTCAGCGGATGTAGATTAATTAAGACGTAACAAACTTTTTTACTTGCAACGCGCACCGTAGGAGTTCAGCGGATGTAGATTAAATAATACGCAACAAAATTTTTTCATTCAAACCCGCACCTTACGAGTTCAGCGGATGTAGGTTATTGGCGGTAACAAACTTTTTTTTATTTCCAACACGCACCATGGGAGTTGAGAGGATGTAGATTATAGGCCGTAACAAACTTTTTTGTTTCCCAACGCGCACCGTACGAGTTGAGCGGATGTAGATTAAATAGGCCGCAACAAACTTTATTACTTCCAACGCGCACCATAGGAGTTCAGCGGATCTAGATTAAATAAGCCGCAAGAAATGTTTTTTTGTACATCCAACGCGCACCGTACGAGTTTAGCGGATGTAGATTAAATAAGCCGCAACAAATGTTTCTTTTACTTCCAACGCGCACCATAGGAGTTCAGCGGATCTAGATTAAATAAGCCGCAACAAACTTTTTTTACTTCCAACGCGCACCGTAGGAGTTCAGCGGATGTAGATTAACTAAGCCGCAACAAACTTTCTTTTCTTCCAACGCGCACCGTAGGAGTACAGCGGATGTAGATTAAATAAGCCGCAACAAACTTTCTTTTCTTCCAACGCGCACCGATGGAGTTCAGCGGATGTAGATTAAATAAGACGCAACAAACTTTTTCTTACTTCCAACGCGCATCGTAGGAGTTCAGCGGATGTAGGTAAAATAAGCCGCAACAAACGTTTTTTACTTCCGACGAGCGCCGTAGGAGTTCAGCGGATGTGGATTAATTAAGACGTAACAAACTTTTTTACTTCCAACGCGCACCGTAGGAGTTCAGCGGATGTAGATTAAATAACACGCAACAAAATTTTTTCATTCAAACCCGCACATTACGAGTTCAGCGGATGTAGGTTATTGGCGGTAACAAACTTTTTTTTAATTCCAACACGCACCATGGGAGTTCAGAGGATGTAGATTATAGGCCGTAACAAACTTTTTTGTTTTCCAACGCGCACCGTACGAGTTGAGCGGATGTAGATTAAATAGGCCGCAACAAACTTTTTTTTACTCCCAACGCGCACAGTAGGAGTTCAGCGGATTTAGTTTAAATAAAACGAAATAAACTTTTTTTACATCCAACGCGTACCGTAGGAGTTCAACGGCTGTAGATTAACTAAGCCGCAACAAACTTTCTTTTCTTCCAACGCGCACCATAGGAGTTCAGGGGATGTAGATTAAATAAGCCGCAACAAACTTTTTCATTCAAACGCGCACCTTACGAGTTCAGCGGATGTAGATTATGGGCCGTAACGAACTTTTTTTACTTCCAACGCGCACCGTAGGAGTTCAGGAGATGTAGATTAAAAAAGCCGCAACACACTTTTTTCATTCAAACGCGCACATTACGAGTGTACCGGATGTAGGTTATTGGCGGTAACAAACTTTTTTTTTCTCCAACGCGCAATGTAGCAGTTCAGCGGATGTATAATAAATAAGCCGTAACAAACTTTTTTTTACTTGCAACGCGCACCCTATGGCTTCTGTGGATATAGAATAAATAAGCCGCAACAAACTTTTTTTACTTCCAACGCGCACTGTAGAAGTTCAGCGGATGAAGAGTAAATAATCCGCAACAATTTTTTTTTACTTCCAACGCGCACCGAATGAGTTCAGCGGATGCAGAACATATAAGCCGCAACAAACGTTTTTCTTACTTCAAACGCGCACCTTAAAAGTTCAGCGGATGTGTAGTATAGGCCGTAGCAAACTTTTTTTTTTACTTCCAGGGCGCACCATAGGAGTTCGGCAGATGTAGATTAAATAAGCCGCCTTAAACTTTTTTTACTTCCAACGCGCACCGTAGGAGTTCAGCGGATGTAGAATAAAAAAGACGTAACAGCCTTTTTTTACTTCCAACGCGCACCGTAGGAGTTCGGCGGATGTAGGTTAAATAAGACGCAACAAACTTTTTTTTTACTTCCAACGCGCACCGTAGGAGTTCAGGGGATGTAGATAAAATAAGCCGCAACAAACTTTTTTTACTTCCAACGCGCACCGTAGGAGTAAAGCGGATGTAGATTAAATAAGACGCAACAAACTTTTTTACTTCCAACGCGCACCATAGGAGTTCAGCGGATGTAGAATAAATAAGACGCAACAAACTTTTTTTTACTTCGATTGCGCATCGTAGGAGTTCAGCGGATGTAGAATAAATAAGCCGCAACAAACATCTTTTACTTTCGACGAGCACCGTAGGAGTTCAGAGGGTGTAGATTAAATAAGCCGCAACTAAATTTTTTTACTTCCAACGCGCACCGTAGGACTACAGCGGATATAGATTAATAAGACGCAACAAACTTTTTTACTTCCAACGCGCACCATAGGAGTTCAGCGGATGTAGATTAAATAAGACGCAACAAGCTTTTTTTTACTTCCACCGCGCATCGTAGGAGTTCAGCGGATGTAGATTAAATAAGCCGCAACAAACTTTTTTTACTTCCGACGAGCACCGTAGGAGTTCAGCGGATGTAGATTAAAGAAGACGCAACAAACCTTTTTACTTCCAACGCGCACCGTAGGAGTTCAGCGGATATAGAATAAATAAGACGCAACAACCTTTTTTTACTTCCAACGGGGACCGTAGGGGTTCAGCGGATGTAGAATAAATAAGCCGCAACAAACTTTTATACTTCCAACACGCACCTTACGAGTTCAGCGGATGTAGATTACATAAGCCGCAACAAATTTTTTTTACTTCCAACGCGCACCGTAGGAGTTCAGCGGATGTAGATTAAATCAGCCGCAACAAACTTTTTTTACTTCCAACGCGCACCGTAGGAGTTCAGCGCATGTAGATTAGAAAAGCCACAACAAACTTTTTTCATTCAAACGCGCACCTTACGAGTTCAGCGGATGTAGATTTTAGGCCGTAACAAACTTTTTTACTTCCAACGCGCAACGTAGAAGTTCAGCGGATGTAGATTAAAAAAGCCGCACCAAACTTTTTTACTTCCAAGGCGCACCGTAAGAGTTCAGCGGATGTAGATTAAATAAGCGCAACAACCTTTTTTTACTTCCAACGCGCACCATAGGAGTTCAGCGAATGTAGATTAACTAAGCCGCAACAAACTTTCTTTTCTTCCAACGCGCACCGTAGGAGTTCAGGGATGTAGATAAATAAGCCGCAACAAACTTTTTTA
The DNA here is from genome assembly GCA_030143305.2 of Amblyomma americanum. Lineage (NCBI taxonomy): Eukaryota > Metazoa > Arthropoda > Arachnida > Ixodida > Ixodidae > Amblyomma > Amblyomma americanum. The sequence goes on along the minus strand of JARKHS020005156.1, from coordinate 15,990 downwards.
CTTCCAACGCGCACCGTAGGGTTCAGCGGATGTAGATAAATAAGCCGCAACAAACTTTTTTTCCCTCCGATGCGCACTGTAGAAGTTCAGCGGGTGTAGATTAAATAAGCCGTAACAAACTTTTTTTTACTTCCAACGCGGACCCTACGGTTTCAGCGGATATAGATTAAATAAGCCGCAACAAACTTTTTTTTCTCCAACGCGCACTGTAGCAGTTCAGCGGATGTAGATTAAATAAGCCGTAACAAACTTTTTTTTACTTGCAACGCGCATCCTATGGCTTCTGCGGATATAGAATAAATAAGCCGCAACAAACTTTTTTTTACTTCCAACGCGCACTGTAGTAGTTCAGCGGATGTAGAGTAAATAAGCCGCAACAATTTTTTTTTACATCCAACGCGCACCGGCTGAGTTCAGGGGATGCAGAACATTTAGGCCGAAACAAACGTTTTTGTTACTTCAAACGCGCACCTTACAAGTTCAGCGGATGTGTAGTATAGGCCGTAGCAAACATTTTTTTCAACTTCCAGGGCGCACCATAGGAGTTCGGCAGATGTAGATTAAATAAGCCGCCACAAACTTTTTTACTTCCAACGCGCACATAGGAGTTCAGCGGATGTAGATTAAATGAGCCGCAACAAACTTTCTTTTGTTCCAACGCGCACCGTAGGAGTTCAGCGGATGTAGATTAAATAAGACGCAACAAACTTTTTTTACTTCCAACGCGCACCATAGGAGTTCAGCGGATATAGATTAAATAAGCCGCTACAAACTTTTTTTACTTCCAACGCGCACCGTAGGAGTTCAGCGGATGTAGATTAAATAAGACGCAACAAAGCTTTTTACTTCCAACGCGCACCGTAGGAGTTCAGCGGATTTATATTAAATAAGACGCAACACACTTTTTTTACTTCCAACGCGCACCGTAGGAGTTCAGCAGATATAGAATAAATAAGACGCAACAACCTTTTTTTACTTCCAACGCGCACCGTAGGAGTTCAGCGGATGTAGAATAAATAAGCCGCAACAAACTTTTTTACTTCCAGCACGCACCTTAGGAGTTCAGCGGATGTAGATTACATAAGCCGCAACAAATTTTTTTACTTCCAAAGCGCACCGTAGGAGTTCAACGGATGTAGATTAAATAAGCCGCAACAAACTTTTTTTTACTTCCAACATCCATCGTAGGAGTTCAGCGGATGTAGAATAAATAAGACGCAACAACCTTTTTTTACTTCCAACGCGCACCGTAGGAGTTCAGCGGATGTAGATTAAATAAGCCGCAACAAACTTTTTACTTCCAACGCGCATCGTAGGAGTTCAGCGCATGTAGATTAGAAAAGCAGCAACAAACTTTTTTCATTCAAACACGCACCTTACGAGTTCAGCGGATGTAGATTTTAGGCCGTAACAAACTTTTTTACTTCCAACGCGCACCGTAGAAGTTCAGCGGATGTAGATTAAAAAAGCCGCAACAAACTTTTTTCATTCAAACGCGCACCTTACGAGTTCAGCGGTTGTAGATTATAGGCCGTAACAAACTTTTTTGATTCCAACACGCACCATAGGAGTTCAGCGGATGTAGAAAAAAATGCCGCAACAAACTTTCTTTCATTCAAACGCGCACCTTACGAGTTCAGCGGATGTAGATTATGGGCCGTAACAAACTTTTTTTACTTCCAACGCGCACCGTAGGAGTTCTGGGGATGTAGATAAAATAAGCCGCAACAAACTTTTTTTACTTCCAACGCGCACCGTAGGAGTTCAGCGGATGTAGATTAAATAAGACGCAACAAACTTTTTTTTACTTCGAATGCGCATCGTAGGAGTTCAGCGGATGTAGATTAAATAAGCCGCAACAAACTTCTTTTACTTCCGACGAGCACCGTAGGAGTTCAGGGGATGTATGTTAAATAAGCTGCAACTAAATTTTTTTACTTCCAACGCGCACCATAGGAGTTCAGCGGATGTAGATTAAATAAGACGCAACAAACTTTTTTTTTACTTCCACCGCGCATCGTAGGAGTTCAGCGGATGTAGAATAAATAAGCCGCAACAAACGTTTTTTACTTCCGACGAGCACCGTAGGAGTTCAGCGGATATAGAATAAATAGGACGCAACAACCTTTTTTTACTTCGAACGCGCACCGTAGGAGTTCAGCGCATGTAGATTAGAAAAGCCGCAACAAACTTTTTTACTTCCAACGCGCACCGTAGAAGTTCAGCGGATGTAGATTAAAAAGCCGCACCAAACTTTTTTAATTCAAACGCGCACCTACGAGTTCAGCGGATGTAGATTATAGGCCGTAACAAACTTTTTTGATTCCAACACGCACCATAGGAGTTCAGCGGATGTAGATTAAACAAGCCGCAACAAACTTTTCTACTTCAGACGCGCACTGTACGAGTTCAAGGGATGTAGATAAAATAATCCGCAACAAACTTTTTTTTACTTCCAACGCGCACAGTACGGCTTCAACGGATATAGAATAAATAAGCCGCAACAAGCTTTTTTTCCCTCCGATGCGCACTGTAGAAGTTCAGCGGGTGTAGATTAAATAAGCCGTAACAAACTTTTTTTTACTTCCAACGCGGACCCTACGGTTTCAGCGGATATAGATTAAATAAGCCGCAACAAACTTTTTTTTCTCCAACGCGCACTGTAGCAGTTCAGCGGATGTAGATTAAATAAGCCGTAACAAACTTTTTTTTACTTGCAACGCGCATCCTATGGCTTCTGCGGATATAGAATAAATAAGCCGCAACAAACTTTTTTTTACTTCCAACGCGCACTGTAGTAGTTCAGCGGATGTAGAGTAAATAAGCCGCAACAATTTTTTTTAAATCCAACGCGCACCGGCTGAGTTCAGGGGATGCAGAACATTTAGGCCGCAACAAACGTTTTTGTTACTTCAAACGCGCACCTTACAAGTTCAGCGGATGTGTGATATAGGCCGTAGCAAACATTTTTTTCAACTTCCAGGGCGCACCATAGGAGTTCGGCAGATGTAGATTAAATAAGCCGCCACAAACTTTTTTACTTCCAACGCGCACATAGGAGTTCAGCGGATGTAGATTAAATGAGCCGCAACAAACTTTCTTTTGTTCCAACGCGCACCGTAGGAGTTCAGCGGATGTAGATTAAATAAGACGCAACAAACTTTTTTTAATTCCAACGCACACTGTAGGAGTACAGGGGATGTATATTAAATAAGACGCAACAAACTTTTTTTACTTCCAACGCGCACCATAGGAGTTCAACGGATGTAGATTAAATAGAACGTAAAAAACTTTTTTTTACTTCCAACGCGCACCGTAGGGGTTCAGCGGATATAGATTAAATAAGCCGCTGCAAACTTTTTTTACTTCCAACGCGCACCGTAGGAGTTCAGCGGATGTAGAATAAAAAAGACGTAACAAACTTTTTTTACATCCAACGCGCACAGTAGGAGTTCAGCGGATGTAGATTAAATAAGCCGCAAGAAATGTTTTTTGTACATCCAACGCGCACCGTACGAGTTTAGCGGATGTAGATTAAATAAGCCGCAACAAATGTTTCTTTTACTTCGAACGCGCACCATAGGAGTTCAGCGGATCTAGATTAACTAAGCCGCAACAAACTTTATTTTCTTCCAACGCGCACCGTAGGAGTACAGCGGATGTAGATTAAATAAGCCGCAACAAACTTTATTTTCTTCCAACGCGCACCGTAGGAGTTCAGCGGATGTAAATAAATAAGACGCAACAAACTTTTTCTTACTTCCAACGCGCATCGTAGGAGTTCAGCGGATGTAGGTAAAATAAGCCGCAACAAATGTTTTTTACTTCCGACGAGCACCGTAGGAGTTCAGCGGATGTAGATTAATTAAGACGTAACAAACTTTTTTACTTGCAACGCGCACCGTAGGAGTTCAGCGGATGTAGATTAAATAATACGCAACAAAATTTTTTCATTCAAACCCGCACCTTACGAGTTCAGCGGATGTAGGTTATTGGCGGTAACAAACTTTTTTTTTAATTCCAACACGCACCATGGGAGTTCAGAGGATGTAGATTATAGGCCGTAACAAACTTTTTTGTTTTCCAACGCGCACCGTACGAGTTGAGCGGATGTAGATTAAATAGGCCGCAACAAACTTTTTTTTTACTCCCAACGCGCACAGTAGGAGTTCAGCGGATGTAGTTTAAATAAAACGAAATAAACTTTTTTTACATCCAACGCGTACCGTAGGAGTTCAACGGCTGTAGATTAACTAAGCCGCAACAAACTTTCTTTTCTTCCAACGCGCACCATAGGAGTTCAGGGGATGTAGATTAAATAAGCCGCAACAAACTTTTTCATTCAAACGCGCACCTTACGAGTTCAGCAGATGTAGATTATGGGCCGTAACAAACTTTTTTTACTTCCAACGCGCACCGTAGGAGTTCAGGAGATGTAGATTAAAAAAGCCGCAACACACTTTTTTTCATTCAAACGCGCACATTACGAGTTCAGCGGATGTAGGTTATTGGCGGTAACAATCTTTTTTTTTCTCCAACGCGCAATGTAGCAGTTCAGCGGATGTAGAATAAACAGGCCGCAACAATTTTTTTTTACTTCCAACGCGCACCGAATGAGTTCAGCGGATGCAGAACATATAAGCCGCAACAAACGTTTTTCTTACTTCAAACGCGCACCTTAAAAGTTCAGCGGATGTGTAGTATAGGCCGTAGCAATCTTTTTTTTTACTTCCAGGGCGCACCATAGGAGTTCGGCAGATGTAGATTAAATAGGCCGCCACAAACTTTTTTTACTTCCAACGCGCACCGTAGGAGTTCAGCGGATGTAGAATAAAAAAGACGCAACAACCTTTTTTTACTTCCAACGCGCACCGTAGGAGTTCAGCGGATGTAGGGTAAATAAGACGCAACAAATTTTTTTTTACTTCCAACGCGCAACGTAGGAGTTCAGGGGATGTAGATAAAATAAGCCGCAACAAACTTTTTTTACTTCCAACGCGCACCGTAGGAGTAAAGCGGATGTAGAATTAATAAGACGCAACAAACTTCTTTTACTTCCGACGAGCACCGTAGTAGTTCAGGGGATGTAGAATAAATAAGCCGCAACTAAATTTTTTTACTTCCAACGCGCACCGTAGGAGTACAGCGGATATAGATTAAATAAGACGCAACAAACTTTTTTACTTCCAACGCGCACCATAGGAGTTCAGCGGATGTAGATTAAATAAGACGCAACAAACTTTTTTTTTTACTTCCGACGAGCACCGTAGGAGTTCAGCGGATGTAGATTAAATAAGACGCAACAAACCTTTTTGCTTCCAATGCGCACCGTAGGAGTTCAGCGGATGTATATTAAATAAGACGCAACACACTTTTTTTACTTCCAACGCGCACCGTAGGAGTTCAGCGGATATAGAATAAATAAGACGCAACAACCTTTTTTTACTTCCAACGCGCACCGTAGGAGTTCAGCGGATGTAGAATAAATAAACCGCAACAAACTTTTTTACTTCCAACACGCACCTTAGGAGTTCAGCGGATGTAGATTATAGGCCGTAACAAACTTTTTTGCTTCCAACGCGCACCATAGGAGTTCAGCGGATGTAGAATAAAAATGCCGCAACTCATTCAAACGAGCACCTTACGAGTTCAGCGGATGTAGATTATGGGCCGTAACAAACTTTTTTTGCTTCCAACGCGCACCGTAGGAGTTCAGGAGATGTAGAATAAAAAAGCCGCAACACACTTTTTTTCATTCAAACGCGCACCTTACGAGTTCAGCGGATGTAGGTTATTGGCGGTAACAAACTTTTTTATTTTCAACGCGCACCGTAGGAGTTCAGCGGATGTAGATTAAACAAGCCGCAACAAACTTTTTTACTTCAGACGCGCACTGTAGGAGTTCAGGGGATGTAGATAAAATATTCCCCAACAAACTTTTTTTTTACTTCCAACGTGCACACTACGGCTTCAGCGGATATAGATTAAATAAGCCGCAACAAACTTTTTTTTTCTCCAACGCGCACTGTAGCAGTTGAGCGGATGTAGATTAAATAAGCCGCAACAATTTTTTTTTACTTCCAACGCGCACCGAATGAGTTCAGCGGATGCAGAACATATAAGCCGCAACAAACGTTTTTCTTACTTCAAACGCGCACCTTAAAAGTTCAGCGGATGTGTAGTATAGGCCGTAGCAAACTTTTTTTTACTTCCAGGGCGCACCATAGGAGTTCGGCAGATGTAGATTAAATAAGCCGCCACAAACTTTTTTTACTTCCAACGCGCACCGTAGGAGTTCAGCGGATATAGATTAAATAAGCCGCAACAAACTTTTTTTACTTCCAACGCGCACCGTAGGAGTTCAGCGGATGTAGATTAAAAAGACGTAACAAGCTTTTTTTACTTCCAACGCGCACCGTAGGAGTTCAGCGGATGTAGGTTAAATAAGACGCAACAAACTTTTTTTTTACATCCAACGCGTACCGTAGGAGTTCAGGGGATGTAGATAAAAGAAGCCGCAACAAACGTTTTTTACTTCCAACGCGCACCGTAGGAGTAAAGCGGATGTAGATTAAATAAGACGCAACAAACTTCTTTACTTCCAACGCGCACCGTTGGAGTTCAGCGGATGTAGATTAAATAAGTCGCAACAAACTTTTTTTACTTCGAACGCGCATCGTAGGAGTTCAGCGGATGTAGAATAAATAAGCCGCAACAAATTTCTTTTACTTCCGACGAGCACCGTAGGAGTTCAGGGGATGTAGATTAAATAAGCCGCAACTAACTTTTTTTACTTCCAACGCGCACCGTAGGAGTACAGCGGATATAGATTAAATAAGACGCAACAAACTTTATTACTTCCATCGCGCACCATAGGAGTTCAGCGGATCTAGATTAAATAAGACGCAACAAACTTTTTTTTACTTCCACCGCGCATCGTAGGAGTTCAGCGGATGTAGATTAAATAAGCCGCAACAAACTTTTTTTAATTCCGACGAGCACCGTAGGAGTTCAGGGGATGTATATTAAATAGGCCGCAACTAAATTTTTTTACTTCCAACGCGCACCGTAGGAGTACAGCGGATATAGATTAAATAAGACGCAACAAACTTTTTTACTTCCAACGCGCACCATAGGAGTTCAGCGGATGTAGATTAAATAAGACGCAACAAACTTTTTTTTTACTTCCACCGCGCATCGTAAGAGTTCAGCGGATGTAGATTAAATAAGCCGCAACAAACTCTTTTTACTTCCGACGAGCACCGTAGGAGTTCAGCGGATGTAGATTAAATAAGACGCAACAAACCTTTTTGCTTCCAATGCGCACCGTAGGAGTTCAGCGGATGTATATTAAATAAGACGCAACACACTTTTTTTCCTTCCAACGCGCACCGTAGGAGTTCAGCGGATATAGAATAAATAAGACGCAACAACCTTTTTTTACTTCCAACGCGCACCGTAGGAGTTCAGCGGATGTAGAATAAATAAGACGCAACAAACTTTTTTTACTTCGATTGCGCATCGTAGGAGTTCAGCGGATGTAGATTAAATAAGCCGCAACAAACTTCTTTTACTTCCAACGGGGACCGTAGGGGTTCAGCGGATGTAGAATAAATAAGCCGCAACAAACTTTTATACTTCCAACACGCACCTTACGATTTCAGCGGATGTAGATTACATAAGCCGCAACAAATTTTTTTTACTTCCAACGCGCACCGTAGGAGTTCAGCGGATGTAGATTAAATCAGCCGCAACAAACTTTTTTTACTTCCAACGCGCACCGTAGGAGTTCAGCGCATGTAGATTAGAAAAGCCACAACAAACTTTTTTCATTCAAACGCGCACCTTACGAGTTCAGCGGATGTAGATTTTAGGCCGTAACAAACTTTTTTACTTCCAACGCGCAACGTAGAAGTTCAGCGGATGTAGGTTAAAAAAGCCGCACCAAACTTTTTTACTTCCAAGGCGCACCGTAAGAGTTCAGCGGATGTAGAATAAATAAGCGCAACAACCTTTTTTTACTTCCAACGCGCACCATAGGAGTTCAGCGAATGTAGATTAACTAAGCCGCAACAAACTTTCTTTTCTTCCAACGCGCACCGTAGGAGTTCAGCGGATATAGAATAAATAAGACGCAACAACCTTTTTTTACTTCCAACGCGCACCGTAGGAGTTCAGCGTATGTAGAATAAATAAGCAGCAACAAACTTTTTTACTTCCAACACGCACCTTAGGAGTTCAGCGGATGTAGATTACATAAGCCACAACAAATTTTTTTACTTCCAAAGCGCACCATAGGAGTTCAGCGGATGTAGATTAAATAGGCCGCAACAAACTTTTTTTTTACTTCCAACGCCATCGTAGGAGTTCAGCGGATGTAGAATAAATAAGACGCAACAACGTTTTTTTACTTCCAACGCGCACCTTACGAGTTCAGCGGATGTAGGTTATTGGCGGTAACAAACATTTTTTTTAATTCCAACACGCACCATAGGAGTTCAACGGGTGTAGATTACCTAATCCGCAACAAACTTTCTTTTCTTCCAACGCGCACCATAGGAGTTCAGGGGATGTAGATTAAATAAGCCGCAACAATTTTTTTTACTTCCAACGCGCACCGTAGGAGTTCAGCGGATGTAGATTAAATGAGGGGCAACCAACTTTTCTTACTTCCAATGCGCACCGTAGGAGTTCAGCGGATGTAGATTAAAAAAGACGCGACAAGCTTTTTTTACTTCCAACGCGCACCGTAGGAGTTCAGCGGATGTAGATTAAATAAGACGCAACCAACTTTTTTTACTTCCAACGCGCACCGTAGGAGTTCAGCGGATGTAGATTAAATAAGACGCAACAAACATTTTTACTTCCAAGGCGCACCGTAAGAGTTCAGCGGATGTAGATTAAATAAGCGCAACAATCTTTTTTTACTTCCAACGCGCACCTTAGGAGTTCAGCGGATGTAGATTAACTAAGCCGCAACAAACTTTCCTTTCTTCCAACGCGCACCATAGGAGTTCAGCGGATGTAGATTAAATAAGACGCAACAAAGCTTTTTACTTCCAACGCGCACCGTAGGAGTTCAGCGGATTTATATTAAATAAGACGCAACACACTTTTTTTACTTCCAACGCGCACCGTAGGAGTTCAGCAGATATAGAATAAATAAGACGCAACAACCTTTTTTTACTTCCAACGCGCACCGTAGGAGTTCAGCGGATGTAGAATAAATAGGCCGCAACAAACTTTTTTACTTCCAGCACGCACCTTAGGAGTTCAGCGGATGTAGATTACATAAGCCGCAACAAATTTTTTTACTTCCAAAGCGCACCGTAGGAGTTCAGCGGATGTAGACTAAATAAGCCGCAACAAACTTTTTACTTCCAACGCGCATCGTAGGAGTTCAGCGCATGTAGATTAGAAAAGCAGCAACAAACTTTTTTCATTCAAACACGCACCTTACGAGTTCAGCGGATGTAGATTTTAGGCCGTAACAAACTTTTTTACTTCCAACGCGCACCGTAGAAGTTCAGCGGATGTAGATTAAAAAAGCCGCAACAAACTTTTTTCATTCAAACGCGCACCTTACGAGTTCAGCGGTTGTAGATTATAGGCCGTAACAAACTTTTTTGATTCCAACACGCACCATAGGAGTTCAGCGGATGTAGAAAAAAATGCCGCAACAAACTTTCTTTCATTCAAACGCGCACCTTACGAGTTCAGCGGATGTAGATTATGGGCCGTAACAAATTTTTTTTACTTCCAACGCGCACCGTAGGAGTTCAGGGGATGTAGATAAAATAAGCCGCAACAAACTTTTTTTACTTCCAACGCGCACCGTAGGAGTTCAGCGGATGTAGAATAAATAAGACGCAACAAACTTTTTTTTACTTCGAATGCGCATCGTAGGAGTTCAGCGGATGTAGATTAAATAAGCCGCAACAAACTTCTTTTACTTCCGACGAGCACCGTAGGAGTTCAGGGGATGTATGTTAAATAAGCTGCAACTAAATTTTTTTACTTCCAACGCGCACCGTAGGAGTACAGCCGATATAGATTAAATAAGACGCAACAAACTTTTTTACTTCCAACGCGCACCATAGGAGTTCAGCGGATGTAGAATAAATAAGACGCAACAAACTTTTTTTTTACTTCCACCGCGCATCGTAGGAGTTCAGCGGATGTAGAATAAATAAGCCGCAACAAACTTTTTTACTTCCGACGAGCACCGTAGGAGTTCAGCGGATATAGAATAAATAAGACGCAACAACCTTTTTTTACTTCCAACGCGCACCGTAGGAGTTCAGCGCATGTAGATTAGAAAAGCCGCAACAAACTTTTTTCATTCAAACGCGCACCTTACGAGTTCAGCGGATGTAGATTTTAGGCCGTAACAAACTTTTTTACTTCCAACGCGCACCGTAGAAGTTCAGCGGATGTAGATTAAAAAGCCGCACCAAACTTTTTTAATTCAAACGCGCACCTACGAGTTCAGCGGATGTAGATTATAGGCCGTAACAAACTTTTTTGATTCCAACACGCACCATAGGAGTTCAGCGGATGTAGATTAAACAAGCCGCAACAAACTTTTTTACTTCAGACGCGCACTGTAGGAGTTCAGCGGATGTAGAATAAATAAGCGCAACAACCTTTTTTTACTTCCAACGCGCACCATAGGAGTTCAGCGAATGTAGATTAACTAAGCCGCAACAAACTTTTTTTACTTCCGACGAGCACCGTAGGAGTTCAGCGGATATAGAATAAATAAGACGCAACAACCTTTTTTTACTTCCAACGCGCACCGTAGGAGTTCAGCGCATGTAGATTAGAAAAGCCGCAACAAACTTTTTTCATTCAAACGCGCACCTTACGAGTTCAGCGGATGTAGATTTTAGGCCGTAACAAACTTTTTTACTTCCAACGCGCACCGTAGAAGTTCAGCGGATGTAGATTAAAAAGCCGCACCAAACTTTTTTAATTCAAACGCGCACCTACGAGTTCAGCGGATGTAGATTATAGGCCGTAACAAACTTTTTTGATTCCAACACGCACCATAGGAGTTCAGCGGATGTAGATTAAACAAGCCGCAACAAACTTTTTTACTTCAGACGCGCACTGTAGGAGTTCAAGGGATGTGGATAAAATAATCCGCAACAAACTTTTCTTTACTTCCAACGCGCACAGTACGGCTTCAACGGATATAGATTAAATAAGCCGCAACAAACTTTTTTTCCCTCCGATGCGCACTGTAGAAGTTCAGCGGGTGTAGATTAGATAAGCCGTAACAAACTTTTTTTTACTTCCAACGCGGACCCTACGGTTTCAGCGGATATAGATTAAATAAGCCGCAACAAACTTTTTTTCTCCAACGCGCACTGTAGCAGTTCAGCGGATGTAGAATAAATAAGCCGTAACAAACTTTTTTTTACTTGCAACGCGCATCCTATGGCTTCTGCGGATATAGAATAAATAAGCCGCAACAAACTTTTTTTTACTTCCAACGCGCACTGTAGTAGTTCAGCGGATGTAGAGTAAATAAGCCGCAACAATTTTTTTTACATCCAACGCGCACCGGCTGAGTTCAGGGGATGCAGAACATTTAGGCCGCAACAAACGTCTTTGTTACTTCAAACACGCACCTTACAAGTTCAGCGGATGTGTAGTATAGGCCGTAGCAAACATTTTTTTCAACTTCCAGGGCGCACCATAGAAGTTCGGCAGATGTAGAATAAATAAGCCGCCACAAACTTTTTTACTTCCAACGCGCACATAGGAGTTCAGCGGATGTAGATTAAATGAGCCGCAACAAACTTTCTTTTGTTCCAACGCGCACCGTAGGAGTTCAGCGGATGTAGAATAAATAAGACGCAACAAACTTTTTTTAATTCCAACGCACACTGTAGGAGTACAGGGGATGTATATTAAATAAGACGCAACAAACTTTTTTTACTTCCAACGCGCACCATAGGAGTTCAACGGATGTAGATTAAATAGAACGTAAAAACCTTTTTTTTACTTCCAACGCGCACCGTAGGGGTTCAGCGGATATAGAATAAATAAGCCGCTACAAACTTTTTTTACTTCCAACGCGCACCGTAGGAGTTCAGCGGATGTAGATTAAAAAAGACGTAACAAACTTTTTTTACTTCCAACGCGCACAGTAGGAGTTCAGCGGATGTAGATTAAATAAGCCGCAAGAAATGTTTTTTGTACATCCAACGCGCACGGTACGAGTTCAGCGGATCTAGAATAACTAAGCCGCAACAAAATTTTTTCATTCAAACCCGCACCTTACGAGTTCAGCGGATGTAGGTTATTGGCGGTAACAAACTTTTTTTTTAATTCCAACACGCACCATGGGAGTTCAGAGGATGTAGATTATAGGCCGTAACAAACTTTTTTGTTTTCCAACGCGCACCATAGGAGTTCAGCGGATGTAGAATAAATAAGACGCAACAAACTTTTTTTTACTTCGAATGCGCATCGTAGGAGTTCAGCGGATGTAGAATAAATAAGCCGCAACAAACTTCTTTTACTTCCGACGAGCACCGTAGGAGTTCAGGGGATGTAGATTAAATAAGCCGCAACTAAATTTTTTTACTTCCAACGCGCACCGTAGGAGTACAGCGGATATAGATTAAATAAGACGCAACAAATTTTTTTTTTTACTTCCAACGCGCACCATAGGAGTTCAGCGGATGTAGATTAAATAAGCCGCAACAAACTCTTTTTACTTCCGACGAGCACCGTAGGAGTTCAGCGGATGTAGATTAAATAAGACGCAACAAACCTTTTTGCTTCCAATGCGCACCGTAGGAGTTCAGCGGATGTATATTAAATAAGACGCAACACACTTTTTTTACTTCCAACGCGCACCGTAGGAGTTCAGCGGATATAGAATAAATAAGACGCAACAACCTTTTTTTACTTCCAACGCGCACCGTAGGAGTTCAGCGGATGTAGAATAAATAAACCGCAACAAACTTTTTTACTTCCAACACGCACCTTAGGAGTTCAGCGGATGTAGATTACATAAGCCGCAACAATTTTTTTTTACTTCCAACGCGCACCGTAGGAGTTCAGCGGATGTAGATTAAAAAAGCCGCACTAAACTTTTTTAATTCAGACGCGCACCTTACGAGTTAAGCGGATGTAGATTATAGGCCGTAACAAACTTTTTTGCTTCCAACGCGCACCATAGGAGTTCAGCGGATGTAGAATAAAAATGCCGCAACAAACTCATTCAAACGAGCACCTTACGAGTTCAGCGGATGTAGATTATGGGCCGTAACAAACTTTTTTTGCTTCCAACGCGCACCGTAGGAGTTCAGGAGATGTAGATTAAAAAAGCCGCAACACACTTTTTTTCATTCAAACGCGCACCTTACGAGTTCAGCGGATGTAGGTTATTGGCGGTAACAAACTTTTTTTTATTTTCAACGCGCACCGTAGGACTTCAGCGGATGTAGATTAAACAAGCCGCAACAAACTTTTTTTACTTCAGACGCGCACTGTAGGAGTTCAGGGGATGTAGATAAAATATTCCCCAACAAACTTTTTTTTTACCTCCAACGTGCACACTACGGCTTCAGCGGATATAGATTAAATAAGCCGCAACAAACTTTTTTTTTCTCCAACGCGCACTGTAGCAGTTCAGCGGATGTAGATTAAATAAGCCACAACAATTTTTTTTTACTTCCAACGCGCACCGAATGAGTTCAGCGGATGCAGAACATATAAGCCGCAACAAACGTTTTTCTTACTTCAAACGCGCACCTTAAAAGTTCAGCGGATGTGTAGTATAGGCCGTAGCAAACTTTTTTTTTTACTTCCAGGGCGCACCATAGGAGTTCGGCAGATGTAGATTAAATAAGCCGCCACAAACTTTTTTTACTTCCAACGCGCACATAGGAGTTCAGCGGTTGTAGATTAACTAAGCCGCAACAAACTTTCTTTTCTTCCAACGCGCACCGTAGGAGTTCAGGGGATGTAGATTAAATAGGCCGCAAAAAACTTTTTTTTAAAAATTCCAACGCGCACCTTAGAAGTACAGCGGATGTAGAATAAATAAAACGCAAAAAACTTTTTTTTTACATCTAACGCGTACCGTAGGAGTTCAGGGGATGTAGATAAAAGAAGCCGCAACAAACTTTTTTTACTTCCAACGCGCACCGTAGGAGTAAAGCGGATGTAGATTAAATAAGACGCAACAAACTTTTTTACTTCCAACGCGCACCGTTGGAGTTCAGCGGATGTAGATTAAATAAGTCGCAACAAACTTTTTTTACTTCGAACGCGCATCGTAGGAGTTCAGCGGATGTAGAATAAATAAGCCGCAACAAATTTCTTTTACTTCCAACGCGCACCGTAGGAGTTCAGCGGATGTAGATTAAATAAACGCAAAAAAATTTTTTTACTTCCAACGCGCACCGTAGGAGTACAGCGGATATAGAATAAATAAGACGCAACAAACTTTATTACTTCCAACGCGCACCATAGGAGTTCAGCGGATCTAGATTAAATGAGACGCAACAAACTTTTTTTTACTTCCACCGCGCATCGTAGGAGTTCAGCGGATGTAGATTAAATAAGCCGCAACAAACTTTTTTTAATTCCGACGAGCACCGTAGGAGTTCAACGGATGTAGATTACATAAGCCGCAACAATTTTTTTTACTTCCAACGCGCACCGTAGGAGTTCAGCGGATGTAGAATAAATAAGCCGCAACAAACGTTTTTACTTCCAACGCGCACCGTAGGAGTTCAGCGCATGTATATTAGAAAAGCAGCAACAAACTTTTTTCATTCAAACGCGCACCTTACGAGTTCAGCGGATGTAGATTTTAGGCCGTAACAAACTTTTTTACTTCCAACGCGCACCGTAGAAATTCAGCGGCAGTAGATTAAAAAAGCCGCACCAAACTTTTTTAATTCAAACGCGCACCTTACGAGTTCAGCGGATGTAGATTATAGGCCGTAACAAACTTTTTTGATTCCAACGCGCACCATAGGAGTACAGCGGATCATCATCATCATCATCATCATTTATTGTCCCTTAAAGGCCCCTGTCGGGGTATTACATAAGGGGGGAGCGTATACAAGGTTGATGTGGAAAAACAAAGGTCACAAAAATATAACAATGCAATGTAGGAACATAAAGAGAAGCAAGGAACGCGAATAGTTAAAACGGTGAATGTAAAAAATGCCTTTAGGCCACAAGCACCACACACGTCGACGAGAGGTTAGGGAAAAAAAACATGTCAACCCAGGTGATCTAACAACATCGCCTTAAACCTTGTCGCATCGTGCACATTTGTTAGTGAGTCGGGCAGAAGGTTCCATTCTTCAATTGCGGTCGGAAAGAAGGACTTGTTGACAGCATTGGTGGAGCCATGAAGTCGTTGGACGCTATTTGAATTAAAAAGGCGGCGCGATGTAGAATAAAAATGCCGCAACAAACTTTCATTCAAACGAGCACCTTACGAGTTCAGCGGATGTAGATTATGGGCCGTAACAAACTTTTTTTACTTCCAACGCGCAGCGTAGGAGTTCAGGAGATGTAGATTAAAAAAGCCGCAACACACTTTTTTCATTCAAACGCGCACCTTACGAGTTCAGCGGATGTAGGTTATTGGCGGTAACAAACTTTTGTTTTATTTTCAATGCGCACCGTAGGAGTTCAGCGGATGTAGATTAAACAAGCCGCAACAAGCTTTTTTTACTTCAGACGCGCACTGTAGGAGTTCAGGGGATGTAGATAAAATGTTCCCCAACAAACTTTTTTTTTTACTTCCAACGTGCACACTACGGCTTCAGCGGATATAGATTAAATAAGCCGCAACAAACTTTTTTTTTCTCCAACGCGCACTGTAGCAGTTCAGCGGATGTAGAGTAAATAAGCCGCAACAATTTTTTTTTTACTTGCAACGCGCACCGAATGAGTTCAGCGGATGCAGAACATATAAGCCGCAACAAACGTTTTTCTTACTTCAAA